>VZTN01005647.1:719-36751 GCA_013400515.1 Erpornis zantholeuca | reverse complement strand
ATCTAAAATTATAAAAGCTTACAGCAAAAACATCCCCAACTGCTAACAAATACTTTTTTTTTTTTTAAGAATCTAATTGTATTTATTTTGTAAGTCTTCACTTGTATGGACCAGAGACAGATTAACAGTGAGGGAAAATGAGGAGAGGAAGAGGGGAAAGAAGAGATCAGGGGACATCAAGAAGAGCGGAGGAGAGGGTGAAGAACAATGCTAACTACAGTATCTCACCTTTTTTTTAGGAGACTTTGTGTCGCAGACCTAAGAGGTATAAATAAATTCAAATCATGCTGATGAACTGCTGTTACTCTTACATTCAGTGAGTTTATCTAATTGCTAATAATGGGAGAATTTGGCCTCTGAGTTTTAGATGCTCATTTAAATTTTCTCTGATTAAAACACTTGAAACAAACCCCTCTCTTCATTAGACTTTAGAATTCCACCTCCATTCTTCACTGAATTCCTGGGTAAATTACCGGATAAAATTATATTTATTGTAGCTCAAGGGTTTCTAGAATTTAAAACCTGGTAGGTGCTTAACAGTAAAACACAGAGAAGCTCAGATCTTGTGCGTGTGCTGAATGAACCAGGGCCAGAGCATATATGTCTTCCATTGTGCAAAACTGAATGTGTAGTTAAATTAAGAACAATAGGTATTCATAAATCAGCACAAGTGCCCATGAGAAACAAGTCTTCTAATTAAATAAGAGAATCAGTGTTCCTTGTTCCGGGAATTGTTATTTGGTATTAAGGTAGAATATATTGATAGTAGAGAGACATTTTTTTGTGAGAAGAATTATTTGGTTTATTTATCAAAAACAGCTCTCTTCCTATACTTTATCCAAGTTAATTTACACAATGGATTTGGAGGGAAATACTATTTGGGCTTTTTGAAAAGGAGCTATAAAATTATCTTAAAGAAAAATAAATATTTTTGATTAGAATAAAACAAAACTAAAAGTAGTACTTGTGTGGAAATTGTTATGGTATTTCATTCTGTTTTGATTTTATGGTAAAAGATAAAACCAAACCCATCAAAAAACCAAGAGAGACATTAGTATCCTTACTAGGAAAGAAAATTCTTCAGTAGTATGAAAAAATATTTGATTTATTGTCTCAAAAATACTTCAGAATTTGAGTGGAAAATAGTCAAAATATTCTTGACTCAGTGAGTAAATGTGGCTTGAGAATTTTCTGATCCTGATGATTCCTAAGTACCTGTTTTCCCTTCATCTCAACAAGAGAAGACAGCAGGGAAATAATGTTTTCTAACTTGGGTCCTGCAACCCCAAATTTCATCTACCCATTAAGATGCCTTGCAGCTTTTCAATTAGAAAAAAGAACCTGATTATGTTATACTTGGTAATGTAGTCAAGAACATGGACATTTCAAATAATGAGGACATGAAACATCACATTTACTCTTCAAAAATAAAAAAAAACCCCGAAAATACTCTAAGGAAACTTTCAGAAATTTGGTTCAATCTGCTGTTGAAAGAAGTAAGCCTTTATACAAACTATTTTTATTATACCAGGTTGACTGAATCACATTAATCACAGATGAAAAGAAGTAACTACATGTTTTCTGCACAGAGTAAGTAAATAGATCACCAGTTTAGGAATCATATTCTGTTCTCACAGTTAATCTGAATTCCTTTTCAAGGCACATTAATCTCTGGTGTACACACATACATACTTGAGCTGGCTTTGAAATTCCACCTTCAGTTTTACTCAAACTGCCCAGAGAATAGTTAAGACACGTAAATTCCTTTATTTTCCTTTCTTTCCCTTGATGTACAAGTTCAAAGCAGGGAAACCCCACCAATGCCTCTTTTTTGCATGAGGCTAAAACTCAATTTTGAGATTGTCCTCTACAGTATTTCCACATTCAGGAACATTAAGCTGCCAGGGCACTTTGCTTGCCTAACCAAGAATGTGCACTGCATAACCTGAATTGCACAGGTTGCACATTTGAAGCTTTCTATTTTCACAAAAGATGGTTTGAACTAATTGTGTCATGGTGATTTGAATATATTTCATCATGAGTAGTCTTTTAGAGTATAAAGGCAACTCATTGCTATATAGGTTTTTAATAGATTTAATGGGGTTTGGGTTGGTATTTTTCCACCCAAAGAAAACAAATCCTATACATACATTTTGGTCCTGTGAGTTATAGCCCAAAATATGTAATTTTTTTTTTTTATATTTTCTTTGAGTTTCCTCAATGGAAGAAAGAGTTAATACTTGAATAGTCTGGATTGAATATGAAAGAAAAAATAGGTTTTGAACATTCTGGGTTCAATCTTTTCTCTTCTGCTGAAGCTCTATATGACCTGTTAGACATACTGCATCCTTGGTTCTTTACATTACTAGTGTTATTCAACTTTAGTATCAGAAACTTAGAAATGAGGTAACTGGCATTGCACCAACTCTCTCTGTTATTTAACTGGGCAAAATAGGAGTATGATGGGATTTAAAAGCAAACTCTCTTCTGTTGCCATCACAAGACATCAAGGTTAAGACTGTTTCGAAAGTCTTACTCTAGGACTTCAGGTCATGAGTCTTGTTGAAGTCCAGTCAGTGAAACAGTGGAGTGAAAGCTTTTAAAGTATTCTGCTCCAATCATAGCTGTCAGGGATGAAAATTTGCAATGAGGTTATTTGCCTCTTCTGTGGCAGCTTCCAGAAGACTCAGTAATTTTAGTCATGCGAAGCACAAAGTTGTGCTTTGTGGGTTTGTGTCCACAGAACTGTTGTTACTGGCGTTTTGACATGGGGTAGGTTTTTCCCTCAAAGTTCCTGTAAAGTGACCACTGTAGAAAAATTACTAGCTCTCCAAGTGTTTATGTAGATCTACCATCAAACTTGTGGGTCTATTCCATGTAAATGTAACAACTATGAAAAGATTTTTGACGCTTTTTTATTCCCAGTTGGGTGATTTTGGTGACATATCAAAAAGAGAGAACCCAGAAGCACAAGGAGATAAAAGCACACTATTTTTAGGTCCAGTTCAGTGGTGTTGGAAAACATTTATGAAGGCTGCTTGCCCAGGCCATTGTGTTCCCCTTGAGCGTCCAGAACCCAGAGCAGTAATAGACCACACAGCAGTGACCACCAAGGGCAACCTCGCCTTTCAAAGCCTTTGATTTCCAGCCCTATAGACTACATTATTTTCGTGGCCCTTGTAGGCCTGTCTTTGCCTGCAGCATTTTCTACAGAGTAAACTCAAAGGCCATGTGTGAGAATGCATGAAACAATTCATATAGAATTTTGCCATCATTTCACAGAGGACCCACATTGTCACTGCCATTGTACCCAATTCCAAACACAGGATGCTGATCCCCTGACAATGCAGCACCAATGAACAACATTTTACGAGGCAGAGGAAAGTAGTCTAAAAGAAACAGAATTTAATTCGAGAGAAAATCCCACCAAACAACAAAAAATTCACCAAGCAAGCATAGCAAAACTGAAGCCCATTACAAAGAAAAGATTAGGATGACATGAATATTTTTTCCCCCCATTGTTAAATGTAAACTAAGCTAATGGTAAAAAAGTCGTGGAGGATGAGGGAGGGAAGTTGTGGATGATTGCTGCATTCTTTATTACGTCCTCTCTCCATCCTGGAGAGTTGGAACATCAGTGCAATTCTCATGCCAGCTTCCAAGTAAACAACACGCACTTCCTGGCTATCTCTAATCTGGGCAGCAATGTGTGTGAAAGGAGAGTGCTGAGTGATGTGTGGTTGTGACCAGGTATCCTGTTTTGACAAGGGTGTTTGTCCTTTACCCAACATATTGCAGAAGTTATTCTTGACATTTTTGTGCTCTGCTTTATTGGAAAAGACCTAATTAGGTCTTTTGGGAATGACTTTATTTGGATTACTGGGAAGTTTAAAGGGCCAGAGGTAACAATTAAAAAGCAACAACAACAGAAAAGCTTCACTTATAAAATGTTTTTTTGCTTTCAACATTTTAAATTACAGTTAATTCAAAGATCCTCTCTTTCCTCTAATTAATATTTACACTATGTATTGCAGTCTGGTTCAAAATCAAGTTTTAAATTCAACTCTAAAATATTTTGAGGAGCTAAATGAATTATTTTAGTAGCTGGCTTACCTTTCCATTCTATAAGTAATGCTGCCCAAAAGTTACTTTCAGCAAAAGGCTTGTATTTTGGAAAATGCCAGTTAAGCAAACCCCCGACCAATAGAATGCAATGCTTCTAGTGAAGCTCTGCTGGCAACAGCAGAAATTGGAACAAATTTAATGATGAACAAAGTGCAGATTGGTGTAATTAATTATCTGGTGTTTGGATGAGCTGTCATCATGACCCATATTTTAAAGACAGACATGCTGTCTCCCAAGTGAGTGGTCTATTATGTGGGCTGAAGAGAACTCCGTAATTTTACCCAATGAGCCCTTAGATTTACCTCAGATGAAGAGTGAGAGAGAGGTTTAAACAAGAGAGGTTTAAAAGAGGCTGAACACTAGAGATAAAATTTTGGCTGGGGTAGAGTTAATTTTCTTCACAGTATCTAGTACAGGTTTATGTTCTGTGTTTTTGCTGAACACAGAGATGGTAATAGAGAGATGTTTTTGTTATTCCTGGGCAGGGCTCAGGCAGAGCTAAGGCCTTTTACCCCTCCAATTCCCAGTGTGATCTCACTGGTGGGGCAGAGATGGAGCAGCTAGGTGGGGGTTGGTTGCTGGCTGGGGTTAAACCACAACAGTCACACAGCCGACACGTAGGAAGTGTAAGTTGCTATTTCTCTTCCGTCTAATGTAGAGAAAAGACTTGCTCCCATATTTCACCTTGTTGCCAGAGCCATCTAGATATTGGCATTTTCCATGGGGAAAGGAGAAAAATCCCTAAGGTTTTAGTGTGAAATACTCATAAAGTTGTACTTTTGTTCCCAAATCAGCTTTAGTAAAATATTCTATAATATGGATGAGGAAAAGAAAATAATAGAATTTACATTATATCGATTGTTTGAATGGTCTAATCCTTTCCATACTGAAGATTTGTATTTTTTCCCTCTATGATTCCTTTGCACTTTGGACTGATCTAAAAGTTGATTTAATTGGACCCTGTTCCACTGAATAAAATGGATATAACCATCCCAGTTGTGGGCCTAGTCCAAAATCAAAAATGCTAAGGTAGGGTTGTCACTGACTTCCATAGAAGGGGAATTGAAATCCCCTAAACCAAAAAACTTGTTATTTATGAACTTAAATTATCTTAATTAAATCTAACATAGCTGGAGATTCTACTCTGATAAATAATGCTGGCATCAAGTAAGGGAGAGAGGAGACCAAAAGAAGGCAGGTTAGCTGAGTTAGAGACAACTGGAGAATTTAGCCAAACTCTGATCTGAAGGATCATTTAGGAAGGTAACAATTCTATCTACTGTGTCCAGTTTAATCTTTCTCTAACTAGCTTTCTCCATTTACTAAATCTGATGACAAAAAACATTAATTAAAGATGGCTTTCATCTCGCCACAGAATCTGCTCAAAATGTTCAATATTCAGAAAAATTTAATTCCTCAAACAAATTCCCATAGTGCTATCTTAAAGAAAAAAACAAATTTCATTTCCTTTTATTTTTCTTTTGCAGATGAATTTTATCTCTGAATACCTTGGAATTGTCCAACCTTTCTACCGCAGAACAGGGAAGGAAAACTGGATCCACACATTCTCCTTAAATTTCAACCAATTGCACAAGTGTGACCTTGGGGTGACTTTGAGCTGTTATTTTTTTCTTGTAGAGTTTTGTTGGGTAATTCCCCCTGCACCTGAAATGGCACAAATCCAAAGATATATGAATATTTTGCAAGTGTTAGGAGCCTGCTCTTAAGCCCTACATTCCTAACTTACTTTTTAATTTTTTTTTTTTTTTTTTGAGAATCAAATGTTCATCATCTATTTTCTATCAGTTCATTTTAACATTTGAATAAAGGCAATCTAGAAGCACAAAGTCTCATTACAGAAAAAACAACATGACATTTAATAGCATGATATGCAGTTAATATAGGGACTGACAGTGATGTTATATATTGTTGGGAACTCTGTGTCAATGAACTTAGACCAGACCTCATTAAACAGCACTAATTTGCTTTTTCTTTTTTAGGCAAAATCCCAGTTCCACAAGACGTTGTAATGGATTGTGATTCCAGAAGTCCTTCTGAGCACAATGCTCACATAAGGACCACTGGAGGGAACTAGTCAAAAGGATTTGCTTTTAAATTATCCGGTATGAACTGAATATATTAGAAATAATGAATCATTACAAGCTGATGCCTCAGAATGCTAAATCCTCATTTTAGTTAAATATACTGGAGCTGCACAGGAATGATCTTGGAGGGTAATGAAAGGCAAAATAATGACAGATTAGCCAGTTCACTAACTTCACTGATTAAAATCTTTCTCCATAATGAGCAAACCAAATTAAATGGAGGCGTGAGGCAAAAATATAAAACATAGTTTTTTGTAGAAGTTTTAAGTACTTTACCAAATTTTGTGAACAGATTTCAGATTCAAAGACCAGAAATGTAACCTGAGGCCTCCCCCCACATTTTACTTTGGATATGATGCTGTTCCAGTGATAAAGCCTAAATGAATTTAACAACTAAGACTTACAAAACAAAAATTCACAAACTGTGACTTGAAGTCAAGACTTAGAGTTAATCCCATGGCTGAAGAAAATCGATAAAGTGAGGGATTTTAATCAGGCAAAGCTTCCCCAAGATAACTTAGCAGTATTCTGGAAACAGCAACTTCCAAACACAGAATTCAAGAAGTCCAGCCTTCCTAGTACCTTAAGTTGATTTTTTAAAAGATATGTTGAACACATACTAATGCAACTAATTAGTTCATTTGGGAAGCATCATTAAGAATCCAGTACCCACTAGAGAAAGATATGTTTTCGAAGGAAAAGTGAAGTAATCCAGGAATTACTTGGAAAAGTCTGAGGCCTTAAGCTGTCATGTTCTCTTATGGCTCATATGGTTTACCTGGCTGCACAATACACCTTGTAAGATTTGAAAAACTAGCAACTCCAGTGCATTCTTTATTTTTCCACAGCCTGAAACTAGCCATATTTTAATTTCATTTACACTTCTGTGAGTCCAAATAAATTCACTGGATAGCATCCTGAGGTTTTTTAAGTCAAGGACAAATTGCCCATTTATTCACAGAGAAGAGTTCTCTCTAAATTTTGTGGAGTTATTCCAATTCGTTTCAATGCTATAAGCTCTGAGTCTAGTCTTTTATATCCTGGGGTTACAGCATAAATAAGGGAGCAATTAGAGATGCAAACCAAGTTTCAGTATCAGTGTTGGAAGCGAAATGTGTCGCACTAGGAAAATGGAAATGTGAATCCCAAATGATTTAGGCAGAGCTGCCAAAGGGAATATCTAGCATTTTCCTAATGGAAAAAGTTACTCTTAGGTGGAAAATATAAGTGGAAAAGTACAACAAAACTTGAAGCCATATGACTGATTTATATAGAGCATAACTTGGATTATGTTCACCTGCTATTGCCTTTCTAAGGTCTTAAAAAAGAAAGCATTGGTCACTTTCCCAGGGGTCCCTCAAATAGCAGCAGATATGGGGAGACACTGATCTACATATTCTGGTCTTGAAAACTCTTTGCTACCATCTTTTTTTAAACACGAATTTGGGAAAACTTCACACATTTCTAATTTCCTTTACTTGTTTGCATTGCACTAATTTTTTATGACTATTCTAAGACTCAGAGTCAATACAGAACAAATTATTTTAGAATAGGAACTCAAGAAACCCGCTGGCTCTTTTTTTAGCAAAACAGAAGAGTCTGCCCATATTAAGTCTAGCCAAGAAGAATACTAGTTTCCTACTTGTTAGGAGTGCTCCAGATTTCCACGAGTTGCAAAAAGTTAGCACCCCCAAGAATCTTAGTGTCTAGGAAGGCTTACAGTTGGGCTCGATGATCTTTAAGGTCTATTCCAGCCTAAATGGTTCTATGGTTGGTGGATTACTGGATGATGAGTTTGCTTGCATGCAGGCTGGAGGGAGATTTCTTCCAACCTTCAGCTCTGTGTGCCGTGCACACAGAGGTCTTCCTCTCTTGTAGCCTGCAGCACACAGGCAGGAGAGGCAGGAAGCCTCTCTCTAGCTGCCTGTGGTACTCAGTGTGGTCTGGAGCCCCCACTGTGCTTCACTGCTATTGCAGACCATTCTGGAACACACCTGAACCAAGAAACCTAGGCAGGAGTGGGTATTTCTCAGACACTGCGCTTCAGAGCCCCTTCTGCTCAGAACTGACCTCAAAGGCCACAATCTGATCTTGTTTTTCAGTTTGTTAAAGAAACACATAAATTCACAGATGTTACAAGGAATACATTTATTTTCCTGCATTCTGGCAAACAAAAATAAACAAGATATTAAAACCCTATTTCTAATAAAGAAAAAAATATTAGAGGTGAGTTAACCATAACTTTGGCCAGGTCCTTTGTCATAAAGGTATGTGACTGAAATCTTTCTGGAAGGGACTAGTAATAATTAGGGGAAGAAAGAAGAAGTACACATGTCTTTTAACTTAAACCAAAGTATACATCACCTTCAAGATCTTAATTAAATTTCTCAGCAGGAATTAGCTCAAAAAGAAAAAAACTTCAATCAACTTAAGAAGGCTTCCATAACAAAGAACCTTGTGTTGTTAAAGGCACTTTAGAGAAAAAACACAGTATGAGCTTTACAGGTAGACTGACAAGAAACCAAAAATCCTCAGGTGGAGGTATTACAAAACCTAACTCTACCTCCTTCTTTATTGCAGCAGATGAATCTGTCCCATATTTTTAATTTTAAAAAATTTAATATCTCTTAATCAATTTTAACTGGGAAATCAGTGCCTTCCTGATACATTCTTAAGGATTTTACTTTCTACTAAATTATTTTCATTAGTGTCTTCCTTTTCTCCTTTTATGTAAAGCTTGGTGCATCACAGCTTGCAGTTATATGCCCAGTCTGCACTCCTGCAGAGAGCTTGGTCTGTATTTTTGTCATCTACTGGATGGTTTGTGTGAAAACCATTCAAGTGCCCTCTGGTGACTGAAACTGACAGTAAATTTACAGCTCAGTACAGCAATCATGAGTATTTGATGGACCCAGTAATAGCAATAAAGTGGATGTGGACGTGTTGTAGGCATTTCCCTGCTGCTGTGACCAGCACTGGAACATCTCACAAACAACATGCCTGCAAGCTAGAGGATAGAAACCATCCACGTGACACAGAGAAGATAAATGCTGTAGTGACAGGAAACCACATATGTTTATTACTTTGTCAATCTCAGGTTTAAGACCCACAAGAAATAAAAAATAATGATAATCCATAAACAGTTTATCCGGTTCTTCATGAAGCAATTTCTTCTATGTTTATTACTCTATTTAAGAAAATAATGGTAGAAAAGAAATGTATTAGCAATGGTAGGCAAAGTTTCTGTTTTACCACAGGCTGGAAAATGGATTGTAAAATTTATGCCCTTTCAATTAATTCAGATTTTGAACACTATAATGTGACTGAGCTACAGACTAACACCTCATTCCAGAAGTGCACTATTTATTTGTCTATCAATTTGTCCATTAATCTAGAAGCTTAGCCTCTGGAAATGGACAATCATGTAATACAATATATGTAAATATTAAAGCCAACATAAATTGATAAAATGAATTCAAATTTTAAGCAGTAAGGTATGAAGAAGAAAAACATAAGTTTTAAATTTCATCCATTTAACACAATAAAAATGGCAAAAATACATGGAAATGCATTTTTTAATTTCTACTCTAAATTGGAAGTTAAATAAGGGCAACAAGCCACATCACAGACACATTCTGGCTCACTGGAAGACATCCTGGTTGTGTGGGTTAGTATAGTAAATGTAATCTGATCCAGCAATGAATTACCTACTGAATATACAGGTCTTAGGAAAATAGCAAAAGATACTCAACCTGCCCATGCCATCACGGGCAAATCATTTTTCCTCTCCTTCTTAAAGGAGGTCTACAGTTTCTTTCCATACTAATGTTCAAGGGCAAAGGGGTACTGCACTGAATTAACCAAGGAAACCACAGTTATTTCTCATTCTCTGGCAGTTGCTTTATACCAGGAAAAGTTTGATTATGTTTAGAGATATGTTTAGACACTAAAGCCAGCTCGAATTCTGTGAAGTGTGAAGAATGGGAAAGTAATGAAAATTCAACAAAGGGCAGTTCAGGGGTTTTTTATTGGTAAGGTATTTCTCTGGATACACTTGGAGGCCCTGGTATTATCACAAATTGAACACTTCTAATAAAGGCATAGTGGTTTAGTCAAAGTATCCCACTCTGCAAATTCTTTTTGAAGTGGGATAGCCAGCAAATAATATGTAGGGCAAAATGATCACTTTTACAAGGTGTTTTGAAAAATACCTCCTTTCTTCATGTGCCTCAATTTTCCTGAGTTATAATAATAAATACTGATCCTTGTGTGGGCTTCCTTGAAAGTTTCTTTACTGTGTGCTTCAGTAAAACCAGAAAGCTCAGCAAAAAAACCCCACAGGCAGCCAGAGCTGCATGCTTAAAACCAGAGTGCACAAAAAGTTTCAATGTGTGTTAGGAGAAAAAGAATCTGTTAAAATCCACTGCACAACATGACAACAAATCCTCTATAAGTGTGACCATTCTCCAGCTTATCACTAGTGTTCTGAATTGCTGTTACTTCCCCTCCTTTTACCTCAAACTTTTTCAACCTCCAAACCATTCATCGTGTAACATCTTAATCCCTATTGTCCTTTTTTGTTCTCTGCTCTATTTCTCCTTTGTCAATGTCTCCCTTGCATTACCTTGCATCCAAACATTACCTGCAGTACTGATTTTTTGGTATACTCATTTTCCTTTTCTTATCCTCCTCTCTCCCAATATGACAAAAATATTATATTGCACTCCTCATAGAATGAGCATTCCTGAAAATAAATCAAACTCAAATTAAAGTTTGAAGAATAAACCCTAAAATCATCCAAAATTTCTGCTGGTGTTCAAGGGTCTCCACCTTTCAAAAAACTCCTGTAAGAGTCGGTTTTAATAGGAATGTTTATTGTTTTATTTATTGGACTAGGCTTCTTTATTGTAGTTTTGCTTTTCAAGTTTGCCTTAGAGAAAATCTCTTAAATGGTTTCTAGATCTCTTGAAATTCTCAAAACCAATCTCTCTGCACTACCGATTTTCTTTTAGCAGCAGGACAAGTTTGCCTGCCAGCAAGCTAGTTCCTTGTCAGAATGAAGAGCTTCTCATCAGTAAATGCAACTTCTTCAACACTGTACTTCACTCTCTGCAGTAATAACACAGCCCTACCAATGACTTGAAAATAATTAGCCAGCAGCAGCATTGATATTTTCTTCATTGCCAGCACTCTTCAAAGCAGTAATTCATCTCTCTTCAGGGGCATCAAGTTCTTCAATTGAATAATGATGGACTTGAGCAAATACCAGCTTCAGCAGCGGGATTCCTACTGTTGAAACTTGTAATCCAGTTTTCTTGTGTAGCAATCTAGTGTTTTCAGAACTACCAACAAATCCTCCATAAAAAACCCTCTGATATAATTGTGTGCAATTAAAGTGGAGTTGCTGAGATCTAAGCTTCTGAGGCCAGTGTTTTCCTTTCAACACACACTTCAAATAAATCTGCAATTCCCCAAATTCTCCCATGTTACTATCATGTTCACACATCTCAAACAAATTCAGTGACTTCAGTGACCAGTTTGCTTTTTCAGTAGAGACTACAGCAAGCAGCACACTCACTTTTGTATCGGCATGTAAATCCTCTTCCTGAGCCTCTCTGACTTCAGTCTTTTAAACAATCTGTCTAATCCTCTACAGGCACAAAGAAGTCTTGAAGCATGTCTTGTGCTCCCAGTCTAGCACTGTCTCTGAAAGGCACAAGAAAAGAGCAGCTAGTTCAAATGCAAGCTCTAGAAACTTTTAACCTTCATTCTCACCAGTCTTTTTTTTTTTCCCCGTGTGCACACTATTTTTACACATGGGCACAGGACTGATGATATGTGTTTGTACTCTATTGGGACTAAATAAATGTCCAGTTTCCTCCAAGCCTGTAGCAATACTCCAACAATTTATGAGATAACCCCCTTTTATTAAAGCAAGTCTGATTGATAGAGAAATGATAGTAAGAACAGCCTTTGGAAGGGAGCACTACATGGTTAGATTGCTCAGCTGGGTGGATATCTTTGTCTGAGTGGCAGTACATCCCTGGAGGAAGCAGGTAAGGGCCATAGAGGCAATGTGCAAGCATAAAAACAGTATCAGGTAGTCAGTGAAAAGGCATTTTAGGTGAACTATGAAAATGTAAGTTCTTCCTGGCTTTGTCAATGCTAGAGCCTGAAGTAATTTTCTTTAGTGAGTTAGTCCAAGTTCACTTTTTGTTTGGAGAGGGAAATTTTCTTTTTGTAGAGTTAATCAAAGCCACCAGGCAAAACGGCCAGATACTTTTCTGATAGCTTTTTTTAAAAAAATCACTCAAGGGTGGGTGTTTATTTATGCAAGTGCATTAGGAATATCAGCTGTGTAATTCAACAGTTGATTTCCCAATTAAGCTGACTGGAAACACCAATTAAGACAGCAAAAGGTGGCCTGTAACAGTATATTCAGGAGTCTATCTCCATTTTCAAATTGAATAGATTTATGTATGCCTTCTTAGTAAATAAGCAAAATGTGGCTTCTTTTACTACAAAGTCTGTTTTAGTTTGATTCAAAAAGAAATCTCTTTTTCCTCTGTGCCAAGAAGAATGCCCTTTGAAGCTAGAACATGGTCTATACCATTTCTAATAATCAAAGAGCTCTTAACTGAGCACCAACACATTCCTCTAAACAGGGCACTTTCTCAGATCTATCTGGCTTGCAGCACAGCCCTCCTACCTCATTAATTGTGTTACTAAAAGCTGCTTGTCCTCTCCACTCCCTGCTGCTGAACAGCTCACTTCTACTGATGTCTAAGAGAAGGTTTTTCCTTTCTCTTGAGATTCCACTTCATTCTTCTATTCCTGCTCCAATTCCTCACTGCTCTTCTCTGGTGACCTGACACTTAGGCAGAACTAGCAGAAATTTGTCACTTTAAAATAACTGTGTTTTGTAGTGCAAAAAAAAAAATTAAATCAGAATGTTCCGTCTACATATCCATAGGGCCTTTTCCTCTATTTCTGAACACTTGATGTACTGCCTCACTGCACATAATATGAAAAAGGAATTATTAGGATGATATTCATATAAATCCCAACAATTTTCTTCAACGCGTTTCCTTTTCTACACTTTGCTTCCTGATAAGTAGAGTTGGTCAAAAGATTTTCCATGAAGGCCTAAACACCAACAGGAATGCTGTCTGAAAAGGCCTGTCCCAGTCATTTAATCCCTTGTTCCTCTGATACATTACCAGAATAAGAGTGTTTCTAACAGTTCTGATTCATGAACAGCATCGTTTCAGTTCGAGGCAGCTACTGAGGCTCCCACACTCTGCTCACTCCTTATTGAGCTGCTGAGTCAAAACAGAAACCTGTACACTGGTTTGCTTTAAGATGCTGTGTGGAGAACTGCTGCTGCCTCAGGAATAAATTCTTGAGCAGCCTTGCCATTCATTTAGGACTGGCAACTCCGACAGCTATTCCCAGCTATGTCCCCATGAGGAATACCTAGGTTAGAAATTCACTCTGGCATGGCATGTGGGTGATTGGTCTTGTACTTTTGCAGTTTTCATTCTACACCGACCCTTATGGTCCTTATGAAAAGGAAAAATCTACACACTAACAAGTGTTAATAGAAAATGTAGAGCCATTCTTTCCTCTGTCCAAAATTTCTGTCCAAGCATACAAATCCTGAAACATATTTAAAATTTTCAAAAGCTCTAAATTATTCTTAAAGATACTAAAAATGGAACATCTGCTTAATTCGCAAATAACTCAGAAGTTTAGGACTATTCACACTTGCTTCAAGCAAAACAAAAAAAAAATAAATTAGCAAGTGTCATAAAACCAGGAAAATATGATGAAAATGCCTCCAGCCACCACAAGCTAAACATTTTGATACCATTTATTCCACCCACAACTCGGAAAAACCAATGCTAAATAAATAGAGAAATGGCAGATTCACTTGTACTGAAGTCATTTGAGAATTCTGAAGTGAGCAAAGAGACTTGTGCAGGAAAGTGCATGGAACTACAAATTCACTAAATGCAAGTTGCCATTCATTTTCTTGTAGTTCTGACTAATGAGGATGTAGATGGGGGACAGTCTGGGAAATATTAACAGAAAGAAAAAGTAAGACATTGCTAATAATATCTCAGGCTCTGATTCCAAGTTTATTATTTTATGGCAAATTACATAGCTGACATTATTAATATTCAGCCTAAGTAAAAAAAGGCAGACAAACTACAGGCTAAGCCCAGCTTCACAGAACCCATATCCCATCTTTCTCATTTGTTTATTAAACAATTATCAAGCTTGACTAAGCTGCTGTTGTTTGGTACAGGCTCACCTTCTTCCATTAACACTTTGTACTAATTGTTGTTAAATTGAGTTTTTCCTTTTAAAAAATCTGAAGCAGGAACTAAACTTCGCAAAATAAATTTGTGTCAGCCTAACTGCAGAACAGTTCCTTTTTTGCAGTAAAACCATAAGATACTGTTTTGTTTTTAGGACGAAAGGAGCAGGTTTTTTCCTTTTGAATTTAAAAGAAGCTTCTCTTTTAAAATTTTTTTCAAAATAATCTTGCTCCTAAGTTCTTGTCATTGTTTTTTACTAGCTTTAGAAAATACCCCTGGGTAATGACACATAATTGTCTGCTAACAGGCACTCTTGGATGGGGATGTGTTTATGCCTCTAAAATCTGCATAATAGATACATGACTTTCATGTCTTTGAATACCTGTCCAATTCACATCTCGACAGCATTGTAGTCTTTCTTATGCTATTTTTAATACTTTTTGAGTTTGTTTGCACGACATGACACTATTTTGGTTTTCTCTGTAACAGTTCAGCTTTGCCATAACTGGCATCTAATTGCACTTAATCATTATATAAATGTGAGGTAAACAAATCAAGAGCATGTGGAAACCTTACATGAGAGCTAAAGGTCAGTGTATATGACACTGGTGCAGATTAGGCACAATGTAGGGTTTTAGTCTATCGTTCCTCCCCCAAACAAAATTTGTGTTGAAGGAAGTAGAAACGTTGCCAGAAGATTTACACTCACATTGTGTTTCAATTCTGTGCCTCAAATTCTATTAAGAGAAAACCCCATTTTCACAGCATAGACAGTAGAAATTAGAGAAAGAATAAAGAGATCAATGAAAAAGAGATTCATTAGCCTGAAAACATGGGAGCAGTCAAGACAAAATTAGAGTATTTGAGAAGCATGAAGAATTAATCCCCCAGCACACTTCACAAAAGTATTTGGAACACAGTGGGAAAATAAGGCAAAGCTGCAGTAAGATGTTAAGTCTGGAAGGCACTGGAGAATAGGAAAGACTAAACAGTTAATATCTTTACCATAAATACAGCACAGCAGACCATCTATATTATTCAATTTCAGATGGCCATTCTATTTTTTTTTTCTTTTTGTAGAACAGGGTAAAACCATGGAAGCTGACCAGAAAAAAAAGGGTAGTAAAATTTTAATCACTTCAAAATGCCACAGACTATGTACTGCAGATGTTCATTTTGCACAGACAAATCCAAACTAATCCTTTACTCAAAGAACAAGGTGATTATTTCTCAGATAAGGTGACTAGCTGCACTGCAACTCATGCTTTTCTGAGTAACATTAAGGAGGACCCCGGAAAAGCTTATTAAGTGGCTTGCACTGGTGAATGACTCACTGCGAACCCTGATGCTAATCAGGAGAATAAACATGAAAGTTCCGTAAAATGCCCTGAAGCTGCAGTTAGTCAGAAGAAGGTGAGAACAAAATCTTGACAGCTTTTCCCCCGGAACGGTGCTGAGGTGATCACTGGTGATGCAACAACAGATCCTTGAGCTAAGACTGCAGAGAAAGGGCAGCAGCCAGAGTGACTTGCGAGAGACAATGACAAGCCTTCAAGGAAAGGCACTGGAACAGCAGCGTGCTCTGCTGCATTTGCATGTACTAACCAGAACAGGGACCAGCAACAAATTTCCAGCTATTTATCCTCCAGCACATATTTTTTAACAGTAATCCTAGAAAGTGAATTTGCTCCTCCAAAAGGCAGGGTGCTTTCTGTTGCTATTAAAGAAAATTTCAAAGGCAAACAATCTGAACCTCAGCGGCATTTATGCCCTCAGTATCTGCCTGTGGACAATTTGCACTGCTAGTAGTTAAGATTTAAGGATAGACATTCACTGTCTTTCAAGTGTAAAACACAGAAAAGATGGTCTCTGTCTAAAAAAACTTTCAATTCAGACTGAAAAATTTGAAATGGAAGCTAGGCATGATAACAGGAGGGTATCCAAGAAAACAGATGACAGACTGAGTTACTGAAAGGATTTATGTCATGTTCTGAGAGTCACACATGAAATCATTGAGCAAAACTTCTGTCTCCTATTTACCTGCTCTAAGCATACATATCAAGTTAGAAAGATATAGGTTGGGTAGATCAAATAAGGGACATAGGGCCATAGTAGCATGTAAAGTAAAACATCTGCAGCACCTCATGCTTAGATATCTGTCCCTCAGAAATATACACCAAGCTCATGCTTGACTACTGATGTCCTTATAAATGATGTGCAGTCAGAATGATAACCCCCTGGCATCAAGATGCTGGTGGAGCTTTCTAGACAGAGTCGGCAAAAAACCACCAAATCCAGGATCTGTCTGAAATCCTGAATCTTTTAGGAGCTTAAAGGCTTGAGCTAGAGCTTGGGCAGATGTTCCCCTGCGAGTAGATGCTTACGAAGTTGTGTTTTTCTCATGCTGGTAAGCAGGGCTCAGCTTTTGAAGATTCAGCTTCTGAAGGGAATAATAGTATGAGCTCTCAGATTTTAAATAGTAGCCCCATGCAGAAATTAACTTTAAGGAAACTTCTGGGCTCCTAGGAAAACACCTAGCCAGACGACGTGTGTGTGAGATAAGAATGCATACTTCCCCCTTCCAGGGGTACCGTGTCCCTGTGCAGAGTTTTATAACAATCCCAGGGCCAGGAGAGAAGCTGGGGAGGGGTCTGTTAAGCTGCTGTCCTCCTCCCAAGTATGTTAGAACTGTGGGAAAAAGGCAGTCCTGGAAGAAGGGACTGGGACCTCCCACAATCAGCCAAATCCCTTAGCCAGGGATGCATAATCTCATCCTCTCTGTGCAGTTCAATGGCAGTTTTGCAGATACTCATGTTTCAAATTGATCTACAAGCAATATCATCCCTTTCCTTTGGGAATAGCCCATAGTTTCCTCTCCTACAGAAAAAACCCCATGATCATCCAAAAACCCAGAAAAACCCAGATAAAACAAGAAAAACAAAACCAAAGCAGGCATCAAAACCAACAAAGAGTAGCATTTTGCTGAACTGTTTCATAGCTGACCCTAACCCTGATTAATGTTAATAGGACCTTCTGCGAAAGCACAAAGGGGAGCCAAGGCCGCTGGTTTGTGCCTGGAATTGTAGGGTTCCCATTTCCTGAGGTCCTTTCCTGTTTCTTTCCTAGCTGTCTCAGCAGAAAGGTCTGAGACAGTGTTGAATCACTGCCTAACACGATGTGAAGGGGTAGGAGTCCACGTGCAGTTTTTGTTATGTTGTTTCCTTGTGGTGTCTTTTGAATACAAGCATAAATTAAGACCACAACAATTTTAAAGATTGCCCACTATGCTTTTCATACAAGTATCTATGATGTTTTCACTCCTAAAGCAAACAGATACAATATCCTGCCTCCTCTTAGTGTTGCCTTAATACTAAAAAGCTGCAAATCCCACTGGGGAAGTAACATATTTGAAGAGTGGATAGGAACAGCAGGAGAGGAAAGGGTGACCTCATGCTTCAATATTAGTCAGAGGCTTGAAAGACCTAGGTTTGAGCTCTAAAGTGAGAAGATCTATTTTGCTTAGATACACATCTATCTATTTTGCTTAGATACATATTCAAATTAGATGTTTCATGGCTAAACATCAGTCACATCAAAACAGTAGTCCTTAAATCCATGATCTCCACCAGGCCCATCTGCCTGGACAGACTAATTCTCAGGAGATCCCAAATACATAATACCCATGGAGAAAATCAATTTTAATGCTGCCTGTGGAGAAAAATTAGAACTTTGCTTTTCTAGGTAATGATGACAATAAATTAGGCAAGACAGTGTTCCAAGTCCCAGGTCTTGCTCCAAAGTCAGCGCAGGTACTTCATAGCTGGTTTATGTCAAACGCAAACCCTTTGCAAAGCAGTAACTTAAACCCAGTCCTTTTCTTTTCCCTCATACGTGCCCAAAAATTACCCTGTTTCCCCTCACTGGGCCAGTGAATTTGCAACATATTCCCCTTAAGTGGAACAGCTTCAGGGAAAGGAAAGCACCAGCCATATGGAGTTCTCACTAGTCGGTAGCCATATGGAATGCTCATTTTTGCAAGATGTGGGTGGTCTTCACCAGTCAGGCGAAGACAAGAATCAGCTGCTGTCTCCTCTGTCTTGGAACTGTGTTCCAGCCACTGACATTACCCTACAGCACAACCTACACTTGAGAAGAAACACTGACTCCTCTTTGGGTGACAGGCTGCCGGCAAGCTGCCTTCAAAAAGAAGGGGTTGTGGGCTGCAATTCCCAGAGAGTGAGTCTTTTGTCCTTGTGGAGCTGTATGGGTGGAGGGGATAGGATTTAAGTTGTAACACAGCAGTGCTTTCTGTAGTCCTATTAGACCAGGTAACCCCCAGCTGACTGTTCTGGTTACTAAACCTCTCAAGGCATCCAGTCTTTCCCAGGCAGTGTTTGGGAAAGCACCAGTTTGTAACTCTTGGCTTGACTTATGTTGGAGTTAACAAACACAATAGGCTGTGCTTTTTGCCCAAGGCCTATGGCAAAACCATGACTGCATTCATAGTTTGTGAAATGCTCAAGGGCACTTTCAGGACAAAGCGCTATACAAAACACAAAATACTGTTGGACTGATTTCCACAGCAGAAAGGAAGCAAACTGTCTCCTATCAATGCCACTGGCAAAATTCCTTCTTGTCAGTGACAGCAGAAGGAGGTTCCAGGTAACTAGAAAGCCAGTAAGAGACAGTGAGAAATACCACTGAGCAGTGTTGCACTTTGATTTATTATATTGTTTGTGCTTTACATTAAAGCTCTTTCCTGTTTTGCAGCCCCTGGTCTAGAGAGCTGAGGGTATGCATTCACTGCCCTGAGCCAGGAATTGCCTCCATGTCTTGGTGGTAGTTTTTATTTGGGTGCACCACCCTGCTGAATCCAGTGGCACAGGCAGAAAAAGTGTGAACAACTGAAAACCTGGGAACAGTAGGGAGAGTGAAACAGAAGATAGTGGCACCACATTTTGCAGCAATCAAACGCCTTTTTGTCTTTGTAAAAGTGAGGAAGATAGCTCATCTATCAGTCTCCTCTCCTTCAGACTTGTATGCCACATCCATTTTAAAGATAGTTTCTCCTGCTGCTCGTACACTGACCAAATTAGCAGTGGTTAGTAGGAGGCTCTGGACATCACCTTGCATGCCCAGAACATAAACCACTGTATCCAAAGTGTTTGTATATAAAGAATCTTTAGGGCTGTGATTTCAAACAGTGGCCTGTGCATTGAACTAGAAATGGATTGGAAAATCTGCATTACAATCAAAACTGATAATTCCTCTTTCCCCACTAGGGATAGAAAATATAAGAAGGAACATTGCTGAGACAGAAATTTCTTTCTGAATCCCCTAAAATTTCAGTCCCTGGCAGAGATACTATGTACTATTAAAAAGCTGGAATATACACTAAATTAGGAACTGAAAAAATGGCAGTGATGATTTAGTTCCGAATGTGTGAAATTCCTGAGAGATTCCTCAGTGATATCCTCAAACCTTAATGACCTCGTCCATAATGTAGATAATAAAAGTTACTGTAAACTACAAATATGCACATATTTGCAACAAATTATTCTTGTTCTATTCTAAAAAATTACATTAAATTTTCAGGAAAGCAGAGAGATTTCAACACTTCAGAGAAATAAGAAAGTCCTAAGTAAAATGATCTCAGAATGAAAATTCAGCAAATTCACTAATTTTGAAGGTGCATGCATCTAGCAAAGCATTATAGCAGCTTATTTAAGCAAATATATATTTTTGACAAAATTCCTTTTTTTTTACTCAGGCTGAGCATAGATATTTACTCCTTGATGCCAACTGAACCTAGGAGGCTCCATGAGTAAATGATGACATCAGCAGCAGTGCAAAGGCTCAGCCTTATTGAGTCAGGTTTTGGACTGATATGAGTTTTCACACAGATGAGCTACAAAGCCCTGAAAAGATTTACAAGGTCCATGCTGACAGACCAATAACTATCAAGGAGATGCTAGTCTAAAAGAAATAATCCAGAGGAGAGAGAAACGAAATGGATTAAAAAGAGGTCTGGGCGAGGTCTTGTCCATCACTCAATGGACAGGTGAAATCAGAAGTGTCCATCAGTCAGAAATCAGGTGAAATGTTTAGATTTTGTGTAGGCTCTATAGTTCAGGACAATTTCCTAAATACCTTATAGAAGATATTTTCCTATTAACATGCAGGAGTAGGTGTTTCTGCACAGGATTGATTGAGCCGTGTTTTTTAAAAGCTGAACATATTCACTCTGCATTTACCATCATATGTTGAGCAGGAAATTATGGGGGAAAAAGCATATCAAAAGTTGGAAGGATGAATTTGTCTCCCTCCAGTCCAGAGCTTTAAATGATGAGATTTAAGCTATGCTTTATTAGTTGTTTATTTTTTTCTTAGTGCTTTTGAACTACAAAATTTTATTCATTAATTCAGATATGCAGAAGAGGTCTAACCCAATTTGTAGGTGTTACTTATAAGAAGCCTAACCCTTCTCATGGCATTTTATTTATTTACTCATTTTTTACCTCCATTACCACTTTGTTTTGTTTAAAGATTGACAGAGACTTTTTTTCCCACTCACTCTTGCCTCTACTTGCCTGCTCCTTTAAGTTGCAGTTTCCTCTTTTAGTAAGCTCTGAAGCCATTTGTTGTTGAAGTAGTTTTGCCCACTCTTCAAAATAGGAGTTGTTGGTTTATTCTTTCCACCTAATTCACAAAATTCACAAAGCTCTTTGGGCATTTTTAAGAGCTTACAGCTATAAATCACTATTTCTGTAGCAATTTTATGCCAATGCTCTTACTTCATTCATCACAGGACAGCCAGCCAGCACCAGCTACACTTTGTGCAGTATCTGTTGCTTTGGGAGGCACCAGAGTTGGATGTCACAGCCCAGAACTGTGAGGCTGCTGGCCAGAGAGGGAGCATGGCAGAAGTGCCAATGAGCTGCAGCACTGAATGTTTCCTTTCACGACCATGGACCACCACTGTCTCCACTGTTCAAAGCAGCTTCCTGAAGAGTCACTGCAAGTAGCCCTCCCAGGTCTGACCACCCCCAGCCACGTGCATTATGCCATGCACTTGGATGTCACTTGGAGTCTCTGGGTTAAAACCAGCAGTGTTCCTCTCCAGGAGAAAAGCACCAAGGAAGCCTTATTCCCAGAGTATCCCCATGTCTCCTTTCCCCTTCCACCCTGAAGTGAGCTACAACATTGGTCTTGGAGTTGCATTAGTGTGTGGTATTATCTGAGATTGTTTTCAAGGGCTTAATTAAAATGTTTAACAGAAGCCAATAATCACATGAAGTGTGATGTAGAAGTATGGAATTTAACATTAATTCAAGACTTTTAAAAATCCATAGTTTGCTTCTGGAAAGCATTTAGGTCCCTGTGAGTTATCAGAAACCTAAGATTTCAAGAGAGCTGAGATTTTTTCCCCTGAAAGTGGTACCACAATTCCAATTAATACAGATCACTGTGCCATCTATGAGCAATTACCTTTCACTTCCTTTTTAAAATCTTGTCAACATGCTAAGCTAAGTCAGGCCTCAGTTCTTTCCTGAGGTTTGGATGCATTACCAAAGACATTTACAGTAAGATTAAGTTCAGCCCAAACCTTCTCCAAATTGTTTATATCAAGAAAATATATTTTCTGCTTAATTTTCTGGAAAAAAAAATGCTGCTTCAAAATTACAGTTTCTGAATTCTCCCTATTTTTCTGTCTCTGCTTCAGACACCCCTTAAAACTCCATAAGACCAGTAGCACTCTTTGGATGGTATTTCTCCCTTTTTATGACCCATATAAAAGATTGTTCCTCTAGGGGAATGGATGCTGCAAAGATAGAGTTGTTTCTCTCCCTTTGTCCAGGACAGACTATTAACTTCTCCATCTTTGTGTGTTACCAGGTTTGTTCTTACACCACCATATTAATGAGAATAGTAACCCTGGGGATCAGAGTGACATCGCTGATTTGAGAGGGAAAATAAAAAACAAAAAAAAGAGTATTTTACTTTTCTCTAGCACTTGAACTGCATCTTAAACAAGATTAAAGGTGGCTGTCAGTACATGGTCAGTGCTCTTCAGGTTCTTTTTATGTAGTGGAACAAAAAGACACCACATCATCAGGTGGAAAAGGCCCTTTCAAAAGTTTTTTAACTCTTTCTTAGGTGCATCCAATCATTCTTTCCCACATTTTTAAGTGTTCAGAGGACTGATTATTTATTGAAACAAGAACAAGCAGAGCTGGAAGTAATTATAATCCATGCTTTCTACTTGTATTTCTACAGTACCTCCTGTATTAAGGTCCTCAGAAATATTCAAATTTATTAGATCTGAATGTTCAGAACACCTCACATGTAAGGGTTTGAAAAGGACATATGTTTTTGATTGACATAAAAAGTTGACCTAAATACACATTTTCTGAAAATTTTCAGCTCCATGAGCCTGGGAGTTTTGTTAGCACACACATATTTTTAACCATCAACAGCATTATTAACAATATCGGCATCAGTAGGCATTGCTGCCAAATGGAAGTGTTCTCCATAGAGAGGTTTGAACCCTGAATGGGATTAGAAAATCTCAAAATGGCTCTGATTTATACCGTTCAAGAACTGAGAGGCAGCAGATGTTCACCCCTGTTCTTGCTGTTCTGTGGCAAAATTTCAATCTTTGTAGTCTTCAATCCACCACCATCACCATCACTTAGGAAGAAGAAATGCAAAACATACAACAGGGTTGTTATAGCAGTGCTGCTGTGGTTTAGGCAATGACCCTAACTGCTTATTTCCAGAATGATCCCTCAAGCTCTCCAGAAGATTTTCAAATAAATTATTAGAAGCACTTTTCTTCTACCCATTATTTATCATTCCAGTACCCAAAGGGGACCTACAAGAGAGCAGGAGAGGAACTTTTTATAATGGCCTGTAGCGACAGGATACATGGGAATGGCTTCAAACTGAAAGAGGGCAGGTTTCTCAACTAGAAATTAGGAAGAAATTCTTTACTGTGAAGGGGGTGAAACAAAGTCACAGGTTGACCAGAAAAGCTGTGGCTGTTCTGTTCTTGGAAAAGTTCAAGTCCAAGTCGGATGGGACGCTGGGCAAGCTGGTCTAATGGAAGTGGGGGGTTGCAACTAGATGATCTCTACTGTCTTTTTCAACCCAAACCATTCTACAAAACCACTGTTCCTCATTGCTCTTCTTAACCCATATTTCTGTGACTAGTGCCTACTAGAAATTTAAAGTTTGGTGTTATGAGAAAGGGGGGTGATTCAGGCCTCCTGAATCAAAGACAAATACCTTCCACAGTCAAGGAGAAGCAGTTAAAATAGCTACACTAGGTAGATGGTCTGCCTACAGTCCCACAAGCTTGTTTAATTCAAACACATACAAGATACTACTTCTGCTATTCACAGTAATTGTAAAAAAAATATATGAATTTATTCACTGTTCAGCTATAAAGACAGAAAAAATCTCTGCCTCAAGACAAATAGAGGTTAATTCTTATTGATTCCATAACAGTCTGATTGATAGACTACAAACTCCCTCGGAAAAATACCTCTACTTTAACAGTGATGATGGAGTCTCCCATAGAGCCAATGTTTGAAGTTTCATTTTTTGGAGCACTTTTGGTGATAAATCAGTGTGATTTTAACCAAAAATGATGGCTAGAGGTGTTCTAGTATTATTTCTTGGGCCCGCTCTTCTCATTCCCTCACTGTGTTGCACAGTGTCTATTTAAATTTGCTCACAGTGCCAACACAAACTAGTCTTTGATTCTCTGAAACATCAGAAAAAAGATAAGCTGTGGGTGAGACATTGGTAATGGATAGTGAAACTAAACCACACTGAAAAGATGTGACTGGATGAAAGACATGGGAAACTGGTATTAAAAAAACCCAACCAACCATCACTTCTTCCTTGCATACTTCCACCCTCAAGAATTCATATAATGATGAAGTAATTAGGGAAAAATGAAAGCCATATTATATTTCTTGCAAAACACTTACATTTTCATGCACATCCTTATGAACTGCTGCTTCAAACCTACATTTATCATTCCAGCATCCTCTGCCCATGTTTCTAAGTCAAATACTTGCACTCTCACTCCTCACAGCTTTTACACAGGACAGTTTCAGCTTTTTATGAAAATTATCCTCAAATCTCTTCATACTTCATAATTTATATTTCTTCTTGTTGCCTCAAAAAAGAGATCTTATTGAAGATTTGGAACATAATAAACAAAATTATTAAAATATGTTAAAAATATCAGCCAACATTGATTAATTTGTGTCAATTGCATCAAACTGGACTTAGAAATTTCACAAACTGCTGAGTTTCTAGCATGAATCTGATTGAAGAAGCTGAGAAACTCTGTTCTGCTTATTAAAGAAACTTTTTTTTCCTCTGATAGTTATAATTCTCTTATAGTCTTAAAATTTCTGTAACATCAGCCAATTTTTTCAAAGGTTTCATATTTAGACTTAGGCAACAACCATGCTAGATTCCACACTAATGTTATCAATGGTTTCTTCTTGGCTCTTCCCCTTGTGGTTCCACTTTGTTGGTATGTGGGGTTGCACAATCCCTTTTAATCTGTGCCTGACATTTTTCAGTATGCCTTCAGTGCTTCTTCAGAAACTTACATGCTGCATTTTCACTTAAGAATTTGAAACAGCTCCAGCCAAGAGTAACTTGATGATGGAAAGAGGCTGCTCTGCCAGTCAGCGTCAGTACTAAGGGATGAGAAAGCTGAATTCATGGAGCGGGGGCTTGAAGAACTCCTTTAAGTGCTCCTTTGAAAAAATGATATACTGGAGGTTCTAAATAACAATAAAGCAAGCAAACAAACAAAACCATAGCTTGGCTATGAAATCAGGCTGCTCTGATGTCAGGGAAAGTAAAAGCAAGCTGGGTCTCTGAACTCTTTCTATATGCAAAAGTTTAGAGAGCTGGTTCACTCTGGGACAGGCCCAGTTTGCACACCGAGGTGCCAGCGGTGAGTTCGAAGCTGGATACGGCTGTGGGAGCATTTTGCTCAGCAGTGGTTCTCCTATTTGTCATGGGATCTGCTCCCCTGTGCTGCTCTCACTGAGCAAAGCACTTACACAAGTGAAGAACCCCTCCTGTCTCTTCTGAGGCAGCTAATAGCCAAGTGCACTTCTTCAGCAACCAGTGCTCTAACAAGGTGGAGAGTGCTGAGAGATGTACAGGCAATGATTAACATCCAGAAAGTAATTCTGCCTCTTAAGAACAGCCAAAATGTCAGAACTGTCAAATGTTCTACAATATCTAGTTGAAAAAGTAAAAAGAGCCTCACATGGACAAATTTTCCTGACAGCTTTTTTCTCTCTCATTCTTTTGTACTTTTTATCCTGATCATCACCAATGCTTTTATTAATTTCCTCCAGCATCCAGGAATTTTAAATAAATTTGTTTATTCATTTGTTTATTCACAATAACAAACACCTAACCGTTTTTTTGGTAAGTAGTTTTAAAAAGCTGTGCAATGAGAATAAAACTTTTAAATAAGCTCATATGGAATATTACTCTACTGGAAGCATAATGTCACAGAAACAATTTCCAATTTCGCTTTTTTTGTACTATGCAGCAATTTTCCACATTTGGTTTTATCACCCATGCCTTACAATATTGCCAACATCTGTAAAAGGATTCCCTATATCCATCAACATAAAACACACTCCAAACAAAGCAAAACACAGGCAGAATGTGTTTCTTTGGACTTCTATTTATTTATTTAAATTAATTTTTGTCCATTTAAAGAATAAACTATGGATAAATGTAAATTACATTTCAAGCTCAGCTTTTGACATGGACCAAGAAAGCTACTTTATTACCAGAGTGAAAGTCTTGCACTAAATACATGAGTATTTTTATAATCTCAGGTCAATTTTGGATTGTGCTAGAGGGAGATTTTTATTTTCTTGCTACTTCATGTTTGATTTTATAACACTTCCTCAAAGTGTTTAGCTTTGTTAGACCTTTAGTTTAGCTCTATGTATATGTATTCAAGCAAATCTCTTTGTTTGGCTTTGTGTATCCTGACTCAGCCGCATGAGGAGGGCTATGGAGAGAGTATAGAGGTTTTGGTCTTCTGATTTTTTGAAAGGAAGAGATGCATGAAGAGCCACAGCTGCAGCTTTTTGTCTAGTTAGATCTAACTCTTCCCACTCCATGCAAAGATAGAGTTATACCCTTCTTACTGTTTTCTGCTGCAGACTCTCCATGGTTTCCATAACAGAGAATATGAGACACAACAGTTCAGATTTTTTGCCTTGTCATTTATTCAAAGCTACTTTTGGTCCAGTCACATACCAGTAGTGGTTGCTTTGCTAGACAAGAGCTTTGAAGAGCTGAGAAAAATGAATAAAATTTTTCTTAAAACTGATGTGTAGCAAATATCTTAGAGAACTTGGACATGATTGTGTAATGGAATGAGTTTTGAGCTATCCAGGCAGGCCTCAGATCCAGGCCTGTGTGTAGTTATAAAGCCTGTTGCGCGGCAAGAAATTCTAATTAAGGTGTGTTTAGATTTTAGATAGAACAGTTCTGTTGTAATCATGGTAGCTACCTTAAAAATGAAAATGTTTGCATTTTTTCCTCACACTGTATACCAATTAGAAAGCACCTGTAACTGTAAACTATCTGAGCTCTATATAACCAACCATTTCAAAATAATAAAAGGAGAACGTGTGACTAACCATATTGGTCATATCATTCGTTGCTCTGTTCAGGTTCCTGTTATTAGATGACCCTGGTTTTACTGATGTTTTTTCAGGATTTGGCAGTAATAAAATTTTCTTTGTAAACAAATAATAGTATCAAAAGAATCAAAGAAAACTATTATGCAGTGTCCTGAAAATGGTCATTAGAGGCAAGATAATCATGTTTCAAACAGGAGCGGTAGGTTAACAATAAAAAAGCTATGGTTCAAGAAGGGGAGGAATTTCTAAGAAGAGAGAAAAACACACCAATGCATGCAACCACTAAAATCATAAAAAGGCTGAGTATTATGAGTAAACAGTGATCAAGGAAATCTCTCAGATGACTAGAAGCCAACTGGCATGAAAGAAGGAAACAAAAACAAACTTTTATTATATAAACTGAACAGTTTGAGGGCATAGAGTTGACACACGTTAAGTTTTTAAGGGGGAATTGATAACTGATCCACCTGACATAGGGAAAACTTAGCAGACCTATGTGAAACATTTTTTAAAAGCCAGTTATCACTCTTTCTTAACCAAAAGACTTAAAATTATCATCAGATAAACACAACTACATGCCTCTTCTGTTTATGAGCAGAAGCCTATAACTCTTTGAACTACCCAAAGTGGATTCTTTCTGGTCAAATGTTATCAGGCATTCCTGGGCCTACTACAGAGTGTTATTTTTCCCCATTGTTACTAAATGATCAAATATTTCTCAAACTATGCTCACCACTCTTGTTTCTGTAGTATATATCGAGAAGAAAGATGATGATTAGCTGTGCATTGCAGCAATGATTTTAGCATTTGTGGTTTATAAGTCAGTTGTACTTTCCCTGGAGGACCAGACCATCTCTGCAGAAAGGAAACAGTTTTGCAGGTGAAATATCATGGCTGCTGAGATATGTGACTATGTCTAAAAAAAGAAAATGATGTCCTCTTTCCTTGAGGTCAAGAAAAATTTAAACTTCCACACAGAATGCCTACTGGCTAGGATAAAACATTAGAGCTAGCATGTAAAGTTATGCAATCATACCCCATGCCACCCTGTGAATAATAATTAGATTTAAATGATAATATTCAGGCCCAGTATTTCTTGGCTGTCTTCCCTCACTCCTTTCTCCTGTGTGGTTTTTAATGCAATAGGTTAGCATGGAATAGACTCACATGGAATATGAATAGTAGGAATTTAAAATAACATCAGGGGCAGAGCAATTGCTTTGCTAATGGTTAATAATCTGATCATGCTCCTTCCAAAGACTAAAATAAGAGCATTTGGTGTACACTTTGAATCACACACAAAGTTACAAATCCGTCCAGTACAACTAAAGCATGAAGAACGCAGAAGCCCAAAACCTCCAATTTCTTTTAAAGGGATCAAATTTGTCACTATGTTTCTTACACTTACTAAAAGTGACAACAAATAGATGCTATTGTTATGAAGCAAAATGTTACAAATGCAAGTGTATTTGATGTAAAAAACCCCTATACAGCTATTTAACTTCCCTCCTGACTATTTTGGCCTTACTGCTTACTGTGATTTAGTAAGAAGACAGCTGAGGTTCTCAGCAGTAGGAGATACATCTAAACAGTAATAGATTCCCAGAAAGGAGCAATTCTCAACTCCATCATCCTGTCACAAAATCTGTGAGGAGGCCAGCATTCCACTAACTAGTACATTATCTTTCCTTGTGCTGGTTGGCTAAACAGGGAAAAAAACTATTTTAAGTATGCCCAAAAAGTCCTGAACTGGGAAAACAACACCATAAACTTACTGTCAGATATAATTCTGTACAACCTGCTAGAAGGAATGGAGAGAGGAAAAAGTGTTTGGTCTCAGTGGAGAGATCAAATCTGGCCAACTATTTTCACAACAATGTAAGAAAAAAATAGTCTCTCCAACCAGAAAAAAGAAACCCTGTACCAAACTTCAAATAACTTTTGCAACAGCTTTACTGACATAGCTTTTAAGTTTCTAAGAAAAATGACTGTATTCCTGAAAGAAAGATTCCTGGTTTCTGCCAAATACCAACCAATAAAGAATCTCTATTCATATAAGAGGATGAAAAGTTCTCAGAACAAAGCCATTTTATTTCCATCTTTGCCGAATACTGGCGTAAGTTTATTTTCCAAGGGAACATATCCAAGGCAAAGAACTTTTCCTAGGAAAAAAATAAAATTCTACTAACTCACGTCAAACAACAAGTTAAAATAACAAGCAAATTCCTGAACCTTGAATACCAGGTCATAAAACTCAGTGGAGGAGGACAGCTTCCTCAAAAATCGAAGAAATTGTGGCAAACTTTCTAGAGTCTTTCTTCAGTGAGAGCTTGTGTGTTCAAGGCATGTTTGGGAAAGGCATATATGGGAAAGAAGCAAGAAGAACCTAAAAAAAAGTGATGACTTTAGGGAAACTGTTGTAGAAAATGTCTGTCTTCATAGTTCAATAAGTGACCTTGTGCTTTAGGAAAGCTGTGACAGGGAGCTGCAACAGCATTGTGTCTTTAGATAAACAATGCATTACCTGATCATTCAGGTGTAGAAGTGTACTATGCCTGCTTTCCTGCACACTAATTCCTTACAGCTTACAGTTCAGGACTGGAGAAACTTCAGAGTCTCATCGCCGAGCGTTTCAGTGCAGTGTGTAAACACAAGTGATGGGTTTTAATTGGCAGGGACCAGTGACCTGTGCTCTGAGAGTACAGGATGCAGCTGGACGTGTCACCAATGCAGAGCAGCAAGTTCAACACACACACCCTTGTGCAGAGACCGCATGCCCAAACAGAGACATTTAAAATAGCTCTTGGATGTTTTGAAACCGGGCAGAACAAAATCTGGTCTTCACTTACATGAGTGAACTCTGTTAGCAGGGAATGAGTAGAGGATGCTTTCCACTCCTACTCCCATCCCAGGGAACCATCAAAAGCCGTTCCAGTTTGAGACTCCCTAAGTGTGAGGAAGGGGTTTTAACCTGGAAGTTAGCTTTGAAGGTTTGTTAGGTTCCTAATTCTGTCTCCAATGCTGTGAATTAGCATTAGCAAATACCTGCAAGCCTTCTATTTGTTATGGAAGAAGGAGGTTATTTTATTTTCCATGCTTCCTTTAACAAGAATGTATTACGCCAATCCACCACTCCCACACCTTCAAGTAGCAGAGAATGGTAAGCTTATAAAAATGCTTCCAAGGGCTTGTTTTCCTTTAACCATGTCCAGCTCCTGTGATTAATATCAGTCAGGAAAATTTCCTGTGTGTACATTATTTTCTATACTAAAATAAAACCGACACTTCAAAGCATAGACTGCGCTGTATAGGACTACTCAAAACTCGAGTTATGAATCTATGTTAAAAAACCATAGTCCTGCTACTGAAAAGTATCCATCCTTCATTATACTTAATTTGCCATTCTTTACATATGGAAGCAAAGAAAGAACATGCAATTGTGTGTTCTATAAGATATAGTAAGTACTGTGTTTACTGCTGCTTTAGAAATATAAGTTTTCTTTGTTTATTGGAAGAGGTTTTATCAGGCAATTCTCAAGATGACAGAAAAACTGTAGTTCTATTTAAATAAAGATGGCAAAATAAAAACAGATTTTTATACAAAATATCAGAGTTTTGCTGAGGTTTCTCTTTTTCAGTTTTTAAATGAAAATACAAAGAAAATCTAATGAGCTAATGCTTATAATTTGCTCTTTTATTATCAAAGAAGCCAGACAATTTCAGAAGGAATAAAAAACTTTACCTATTAAAGTTTCTTTCTGGATTAATTTTATGAAACTTAAAAAAATTTACTGAAGAGGTCTATGAGCAACCTGAAGTTTGGCCTTCATTCAACAAGGTTTTGGGCTCTCTGCTCTTCAGAGGTCACTTACAATCCATGTAAGTCTAAATAGCATGGCTATTTCTGTTTAATCCTCTATCTGAATTAATTGGTTAAAAATATCCAATCAGGTTCAGAGTAGGGTTGAAACATCTATTTACTGCCAGTATCTGTACAATAAAAATAACCTCCATATGATGCTGTGTCTCATGCTGGGGTCATAGCCTTGTTTTCTTTCCTGCTTTACCTTTATGTTTTAAATTAACTTCTCTTTAATTCAAATTACTAGCAAGACTGGAAAGAAAAGCTTGATTTGTGAAATATTAATTGTGTGTGTCTTCCCAGCTAAGGACTGAAAAATGATTAATGCAAGCTTTTTGCTTCTTTCAACAAGTTATCACTACCAACTACATTAACAACAACTATTATTGATTAAATTTATAAGATTAATATTTATTTCTATATTCTGTATTGATTTATTGGGCTGAGACCTAATTTCAAAATTGTGAAGAAAAATAATCTAAGATGCAGAAAATGCTAGCAAGCTCAAACTAGGAACATAAAGCTAATTAAGATCTGGTGGCTAGCACATGTTTGTGCTTTTACTGGCATAAAATGGATATATGCCAGCACAGCTAGTTTTGTTTTGTTTTTTTCTTCATGAACACAGCTGTTTGTAATGAATCAATTCTTATAATTTCCCAATTGACCTATAATGAAGGAGAGCAGCCAGCTTCAAAGTACAGTTGTTAATAACCTTTCTTAATCCATGTTTGTGGGACTACCTTTGCAATAAGTATGTCTTGCAAAGGTGAAACTGGAAATGCACGTGTGCAGACACACATATGTGCATGCATTCTTTCTACAAAGAAGAAATGCAAAATGACATTGATGGAAAATACATGAAAATTATACAATGAACCATCTCTAAGAGTGAAGTCCTGCCTTGGTCACACAGAAGTCCAGTCAATGGCATGATGAACATATCATTATATTATGCTGCCCAAAACATAGTCTGGATATAATTCAGATCCTAGGACTTTAAAAGCTTTTTGAGAGTAACATTCATTAATTACACTTCACAAAAAGCTTTCAATTTATTTCCCAGTGAGGACAACCAGGAAGCTCCCAATACCACTGGAATAGCTAACAGCAAGATTATTCTGTTGTTTGGAAGAAAAAAAATGCTTGGATATTTCATAGCTATTTGACATCATACCTATTTTTATCTTCCTTAGACCATGATAACTATCATGAGAACTGAAAATCTGAGTATCAGAAAAGAAAAATACACAAGATTAATCTAATTTCTACCTTTCTCGATTGGTTTAGTACAGATAACTAATAGGTCAGCAGCAGTTTTCAGCTTCAGATCTGAAAACTAATCTGACAGGTTTTTCTACCTAGAGAAGTGAAGCTACTTCTGTGTTTTACAGATAAAGCCAAATGCTCCTTTTCTGATTAGATGAAGCAACAATAACAATACAGTATTCTCTGAAGAACATCAATACTTTTCCTGTGATTAAATAAAGTTTTCCTTAGGTCATCTATAGGTAACTGCAATGTAGTATAAGCCACAGAATCTAACAGCTTAAACAGACACCTGAGTCTGTGAAATAGATACACAGATACTATAACCTGTTTGATGTGCTAAAAAGGGAACATCAGTCAATGATACATCAGTCAAAAGGCTCATGTATGTGGTATGACCTTCATGGCAAAGCTAGAACACAAAGGAGTTGTTCAGCCTTTGCCTGAGCTTTTGCCTGTGGCTTTTGATGATCGTGGACTGATTGTATTTCCTAAAGAACTCCACAGCAGTTCATTTAAAAGAGCTCTGTGAATCAATTTGCAGCAAGCTGTAAATGTTGCTCCTTTGAAGCAGCCAGAATTCCTTTGGGAATCTCTCTTCTGACAAACTCTGGATACCTGTCAATCACTTGCCTAGGTGTTTCATGATATGAAGGCCAAAAAAAGAAAAACATACTCAGAAAAGTTTTGTGCAGTAAAAAGCTGTCAGACCTGACCCACACTGCGGGTCCAGAACATAGCATGTAATGAATCTGTATTACAGATAGTTAATAACATTCTTGGGTCCATTCTACTCAGGTAACTTTGTGGGGGAAACAAGGACATTTAGCTTTGAACTGAACATCCAAAGAGATCTTTTGGAAGTCTGAGTAAAAAAAGTTGGTAATACCAAGAATTAAGTGGAATATATACTATGAGAAAAGTAATATATTTTTAACTGCCCCAAGAGTGGAAATTTGTTGGTAGCATTAGAGGCACTACAAAAAAGAATGATACTGTGAGTGTCTGAAATATATTTGGCTAATAACCATTTGTAATATGTAACATATTACATGTTTTTGTTTAGCTCTATGGTAATGTCTTTTCCAAGAAAGAGCAATATTTCTATATGGATTGGGACATAGTACTTAAACACAAGAGCAATATTTCTGTATGGACTGGGACATAGTACTTAAACACAACCCTGCAAGGAAAACCTACAAACCTAGGCCCAACATTCTCATGACATGACAGGCCTTAAAGGAGGCAAAAATGTCCAAGAGACTTTACATGGGAAAACCAGTCCATGTAGGGTTGTTGAAATTCCTCAATGGAAATCATGTTTGTGCAGGGTTTCTCAAGTATATGAAGATCCTTTATTTGATATCACTTTAATAGATGGTTTGGAACAGAAAGGAAAATGTAAGAAGCACAAACAGGTTTTTGTCCAAATCATTTTGACAAAATTCGGTGGTAAGAAATTACTTTAATTACTTCACATATTTTAAGTCAGAGGTAACATTGGCAACAGCCCATTAACTGGCAACCTGAGTTGTAAGTCAATAAAAACATAAAAGAAAGAAAGAAAATAAGTACGTTCCAATGTTTCTTCTCTGTCAGTGTAAGCCACATGAGTTACGCAAAATTTCTTTCTACAACCTCAGCTATTTTCCAGGGGACCAAGAGGGTGAAAAGTAGCCTAGAGGTAAAAAGCAATTTTTAACAGGCAATAATATCTCATTATCTCAATGCTACAACAATGTACAGTGTCATGGGAAATAATATTCTTTCAAGTGAAAATGCAACCATACACATTGCAGTCTTCAATCAAGGAGCTGGAGAGAGGCAGGTGTTGGGAGTCACAGTCATAAAACAGTTATACAAAACCATAGATGCCTCAATAGCTATTTGTTTACATCAGATTTGCTTTCTGATATTTTAAACATGGACTAAAATACTGGAGTTGGAGAGGGAAGGTAAAGACAGATAGAAAATGATGAGTGAAACTTATCCTTTATCCTGAAGAAGAATTCTGTAAGAAAGGCGTAACATATTCAGAAAAGCCATTATTTCATATCAACAGGAATCAATTAGCTGTGGATTATATGGTTGGTTTGGTCATCAGCTGCTGTATCTGCGTTATTATAACCTTTTTTCACAGCATGAATTTAGCAAAAAAGACATAAGTGAAGGCAGTAGGAGTTTTACAATTTTGGAAGTAAAACAGTGAGACCTAAATTTCAAGGGGACCACCTTTCTACGAGCTTCTGGAAAAAAAACTCAGAACACTGACATGAACCCAAGAGAGCATAAACTACTCATTTCAGTCCTGCAAGAGTCCACTTAACTCCCCTTTCTGAAGAGATAAACGAGTGACTGCAGGGTTGATAAATTAGTTCAGCTCTCAGCAGTCACAGTGACAAAAGCAGAGGAATTCACATTTAGGATTATTTTATATGAGCAATATCATGGACATTTAAAGAGAATGAGTCTCTTTCATGGTGATTTGATCTGCTTGACACGCAGGGTGCCTTGAGAAGCTGCAGGCTGCTCCTTGCAGCTGTGCTCCCAGAGACTCCTGCTGGATTCATGGTAGTTGCTGACAGAGTTTTGCTACCCACAAAGCTGTACCACCTCCTATATGACAAACAAAGCCACCAAAAATACCTCATCTATACCAAGGATTTTTACTGCCACTGGAAATACTGGATTTTTATCCAGTCCTGGCTAAGGATGCAATGTCAGAGTACACTGAAAAGTGTCCCTGTCTTCTGCCCAAGCAAGTGCAACTGTTGGAAGACAGAGAGCTGTTAAAACAGACTTCTGTCTTCTCTGACCCTTTTAGAGGACTTGGTCTTGCTGTGAGCATTCGACAGGCTTTCATACATGACCAGTACTTACAAAGTAACTCCCTCACCTTTCTGCCGGGAAGAGATGGATGCCAACACTAATTTTGGAAAATTGGATGCAGCTGAATCAGAATAAAATGCTTAAGACCCAGCTTCACCTGCTGTATTCTGAGTCTTTGTTATCCCAATATTGATCTGAGGCCTTACTTTTCACATTTAGTGGTAGATCTTGGTGAGACATTTATTGAACTGGATATTACAATACTGACATATAAGACAAGGACAGAGTTGAGAAGCACTCTTTTGCATTTGTTTTATTGCAGTGGAGAAAAGAAGTAGCAGGATTTTTTTTAGAATTAATTTTAAAGTACTGTGTTGTACCTCACATGCAGTGATTTGTGAGACAAACCTACATATTAAAAACTACAACTCTACCATAGGAGTATTTTTTCAAAGTCTAGCAATAATTCAAACCATATAACCAAAAGTTCCAGCCCATTTTGATCTAGTTTTGATCACACATTCTTAAGCCATACTGTAAATCCCACCCAAAAAACAAAACCCACAAAACAAAAACTCAAAAACCCCACCAAGAAACCTGAAGGTAATCACTGAAAGTCTTTATTTTTTGTTATGAAGTCAAGCTTTTGGAAAGCTTTCAAAACAATGTTAATTCTTGAACAAATGCCACTACAAACTTTGCAAATGTATGGGATAGACAAACCAATTTCTGGAGAGAGAAGGAGCAAGCGTCCAGCTGGACAAGCCACAGTCCCTCCCTGCCACACTCATATCCTTTTTCTCCA
>VZTN01005646.1:122930-156100 GCA_013400515.1 Erpornis zantholeuca | reverse complement strand
TAAAACTGATGATGAAACTTCCACTGAATTCCAGGAGCTAGGCTTTTGTGTGTAGTGTCTAAGGAGAACTTATATCTTAAGTTTAGGCTTTTGGTTTAGTAATTAAATATTCATGATCAGGGTAAAAAGGAACTACTGTGAGTACACCTGTGCAGTTTAGAGCCTTTCCCTTGGTGATGAAAGGGAGAGTGAGAACCTCAGGGGCAGGAGAATATTCAATGACTTCTTGAATGCCATCACACAGGGCACAGCGAGACAGGACTGTAAACACTTCCAGTTGTCATGAGAGGGAATGGCTACAGACACTGCTTTGCACAGACCTGGTTCACATAGGCATTTTCTCACTTTTGGGTGAAGAAGGCAAAGCAGTGTCCAACCTGTGTATCCCAGAATCTCTTACACCATAAGTTACTTGGGTTTTCTGGACTTTCTGATTTTCTTAGGATACATAGCCTTCTCACAGTGTTTCCCTTTTCACAATTGCAGCAGGCACTGGAATATTTTGAGTCCATCCTCTGATGATGGAATGTTCAAACTTCCACATCTGGAAGGACGCAGATGTTGCATGGACGATCATCAGTGTCAAAAGGTAGGAAAGTCCTGTGTTTCCTCACCATGTTTCTTCAGCTGTGTCAAGATTTCCTGTTCCACCTGGGTAGTCTTGGGAATATAGTCAAGCTCAGCTCTGCTCCCAAGAAGTACCAAATGCCTAAAGAGAATCAAAAAGGTTGGGTGTGCTGATTCATCCTAGTTTGCAATTAAACAGAACAAAAAATAAATGTGCAACAAGGGTGACAGGTTGTCACAGCACAGCACAGCACAGCACATCACAGCAGATTGTGTCTGCTGCTGGCTTCATCCAGAAAACATCAGTTGGCTGGACTCCTTTCCACATCGTCTGTACGGCAATGTCACTTGCAACGTCCTTTCATCACTATCTGATGTGGTTAATATCTGCACAGTTTCATTCCTACAAAACACCAGCTCCTTTTGCTGTTCATTTTTGTGCAAGACACTTTTCCATGTTCTTTCATTTTTAATTCATTCTCTTCTTTGCCTGCCTTGAATGGTCCCATGTGCTTATAATTGTTTTTATTGAATCTATGCTCCTTAAGAGAAGCAGAAAAGTCAGCCCGCTGGCACTGCCCATACCAGATAGATTGTAAAGTTTTGTTCAAGTCTGTTGAGGTTTCTTTCTTTATTGACAGAACTGGAGAACAATCTCTGAAAAGAGCAAAGTTAACTTCAGAAAATCCTAGTTCTGTCCTGCAAATGTCAATTTAGTGTGCCATTTTTGTCATCTTATGTGTGAAATAGTGAGATAAAACCCCAGGTTTGATTAAAAACATGCACACAGCAATATGAACATCAGATATATATGAATATCATTAATAATCTTTCTATCAAAGTCTTGGGAGTTGTTTCCCTTTAGTTTTCCACTTTATATAAATTATCATTATTACCTGGGTTTTTTCAGACATTGAGGCCTCCTAAGAAACCTTTAGACAAGGACTGAATCTACCAACGATAAAACAAAGCATAAAACTTTTGGTGTGAGGCAGAAGAAATGCTGTTGTGTCTGGTAACCAGCCTTCACCTACATTTCCCAAGATAAACAACGTGGGTTTTGATGCCTCTAAATTTACTCCTGGATCCCTCTTCCTTAGGGATTTAACATGAGATATATGAACTGACCAAAATGATACAAACACACCAACCTTCCCAATGTTATAAAACAATTAAACTAAAATACATCGGATTATCACCATACAAGTTATCAATATGTCATTCTTTGTTTTCAATGGACTTATATCAATTTGGGTGTGCTGCAAATCTGGCCAAACAAGAGTTCCTGCTCTGGGGAAATTCCTTGGCATCACTTCTTCCCATATTCTAAGAATAAGAAATTAGTTGTGTGTGTTTAAAAGAGCAAAGAAAAAAATTATTGGAAGCAAATAGCTCTTCCCCACAAATGCGTACAGACTGGATATCCTGAGAGAGAGTTTTTGAGGAACTAACAGTAAAATTGCATGTGACAGAAGAAATATTTTTTACCAGAAAAATCAGCAAGAAAAGAACCAAAATGATCCCTGGAAGTAACAGAAAGCAGAACTGCCAGGGAAGCTTTTTGCCATATGAGAGACTGATTTCTAGCAAGAAGGGTGAGCTAAAGAATTATAGTTTATGCAAAGAAGTCAAGAAAGTAGAAAGTAACACATTAAATTGCATTAACACAAAATATAAACAAATCCCATGTTTATATTTTGATGCTGAATAAAGTACTGAATTAAGTACAATTAAAAAGTAAGGGTTTTTCCACTTCTCTGAATATCTCAGTACCTCAGAAAATTGCCTAGAAAACCTTTGAAACAAGAAAGTGAACCCTGCCTGTGCTGAACGGACTCATATATGTTGGAGAGAACTGGGGTCACATGGCTAAATAGAATTGCATTTTCTGTGGTGGGTTTGGTAGCCAAACACCAGAGAATACATTGGAAATGTACAGTGTACTTGTCAGCTAGACTGTGGTTTTCTGAATGCTTCCAAGCTATAGACATGGAAAAAGCTTCCAGGAAGTAGAATCTCAATATACTTCCCAAAAAACCCAGACAAAATGTGGAGAGATATTTATGAAAGTCTTAGATTTCCCTCTTCTGTGTATTAGTGTTTGGACTCCACACCTATAAGAAGGGCCAGACAATGTATATCTTACAAGCCAACGTGCCATCTTTGTTGCAATGAATTATGATGTGGATAAGTTTTGCCAATCTCTGTAACAGGAAAGAGTGCTGTGGTGGAATCAAGATTGTTTGGGAGATTGTCCCCTCCTTGAGATTCTCCTTTTCACTACAAACTTGTCATATTCTGCATCAAAGGAACCAGGAATCCCAATGGATAAAAACAGTGTTCTTATCACATGATTGTGTTTCAATCTCACCATATATATGAGGGCCTGCTTAACCTCTTGATCAGGTGTAACAAAAAGAGGAGGAAAGGAAAGAGGTAAACATGAAACAATTTAGTGAAATTAAATTAAATTAATGGGAAAGGGTGAATTGGAACATTAACTAGAATTCCCAGTGTGTTCTTTAAAAAGAAATTTATGGACAAAAGGCCCTGAGATTAGCTCAGCTGATTAAAACATTGTGCTAATAATGACAATGTTTGTGGGTTCCATGCCCACATTTAAGAGTTGATGTTCTTTATGGGTCCCTTTCTGTTTGGAATATTCTGTGATTCCGTGAAAGTAACCACAAGTCTGTGGTAATTTTGGGGCTTTCTTTCCTTGATAAGTAACTTCACTTTTGTTTGTTGTTTGTTTTTTGTTCTTTGTTTTTTTTGTTTTTTTTTTTTAATTAGGATGACATCAGAGTAGCTTGATTTTTAGTACTTTAATATAAAGATATTTAGCTAATATTTTTTATTAGCTTTCCCTGGCCTACCTGAGAGAGTCATGAGCTTCAGAGCAGGATGAGAAAGTGCAGTGAGGTAATGAGTGCAGGGAAGGAAAACAAAGAAAGCATGTCTTTGCCATCAAAATTTTTGATCATGTAATTGTCCTTAGAAAATGTAGTATTCTAACTACACATTGGCTGAAGAAGCTGGATTTTGTATTGTTGTTTGCAATTCCATTTTATTCCCATTCTACGAGATTTCCAGAGCTACAAGTAAATCCATACACAACCTTCTATAAAAAGTGGGATCACCTATTCTGAATTAATCCATTCTTCCTCTAATGAATAAAGCTGAAAAAAAGGCGTACTTATCCTTTATAATAAATGTAGAATTTATGCTACTAGATTTAATTTAGAATTGGAACAAATTTATTTCCTAATTTCCTATGAATTACAATGTTATAAAATGTCGGATGCTTATTCTGTCACCATGTCAAAATGTCACGAGAAGTGCAAACATTTTTGAAACATTTACTAAAACTTGGGGTTTAGTACATGAAAATCCTCAGAGGCATCTTTAATTTGTGCAAACCTAGCAAATCAGTTGTGCCACACACAACAAACAGATAATTCATCAGCTTCAGTGACACTCCCTGATTAAAAGAAAGATAGGTACTAAGTTCTGTTCTCAGATATATTAATACCAATATCGACTGATTCCAGTTTAAGTCAATCAAATTGCTTTGATTTTAGTTTCCTAAAGATGTTGCACTGTGATGTAATTAATATGATCACTCAATTTCCACTCAAGGGGAACATATTAATACTGTTTACAATCTGCAAGCCTCTTCTAAAGAAATTTGTTCATTCAAATCTATACACAAGTGGAAAAGGTTTTTGAGGCTCGCATGTAATCATTTTGCTCTCCGAATTGTGAAGTTTTCCTGCATTGTATCATGGTCATGCTTTGCATACCAAGAGATATTAGTAATGGCTGTTAAAGTATCCTGTCTTTAAAAAAAAATTACAAAACTGACGTGACATTTGACAGGATTACTGTTTGCAAGAAGAGAATTACAAAATGCAAGAAGCTGAAAGGATGATCGCTGTCTGTATTTCTTCATATTAACTTCATTGGATATTAATCTTTCTATGCTGTTTCCAACACAGGGAATTATGTGGGAGAGACTGTCAAATGTGTTTTCTGTCTGCTCTTAATTGGCTTCTGTTGATGTCCATGAATTTAGACATTCACTTTAATAGCAGATTTTGTTCAACATTAGACATGTTTGGAAATTACTTCTGCAAGTTACTAGTGATTGGGAAAAATGTTTTCCTCAGGCTGAGCCCTTCTTTGGTTAAATATTGCCTCAAAATAGATCCCACAGTGGGACAAATGTGTTTGTTGCTTAGATATGGTCTGCCAGATTTTCATGTGGAATATTTCAAGCCGAGAAGGGAGGATGACCTGTACCGTGCAAGTTCTTCATGGGCGTTTAACACCCACAGTTTGAAACCCTATCTCTGTTTATTTTCTCAAATGAAAACTGAGAGCATGTTTCTGGGTCCTAGGTTTGGACCAGACCTCCCTGCCAGTGAGGCCTGGCAGGAATGACTGAATAAGCAACCGTTTTGGGTCATGCTGAAGTAACCCCGGTTACTGCCTGGAAAGAGCAGCCAGAACTTGCAGTTGCTCCTGGGCTGGCTGACAACTGAAGCCTGTTGTTGCTAGCCCTTCCCCTGACCTTCAGCTTGACTTTTGGCTACTGACTTTGTTTTGGTCCCCGAACCCAGATCCTCGTACTAAACACTGATTTGGACTGTGTGTGTCCTATTGCTTAAACAAAGGTCATGTGATAGGTTTTTCAAGTGTGGAGAGTAAATCTTAAGAGTCTCATGTCTTTGCAGAGTGTATCAGGATGGGCCACCCCTAGTGAATTTAGCACAGGTGTTCCCTGGTGTCTGGGTTAGCTGAGTGTGGATTTGAACAGCTGCTGCAGAAAGCCATCCTCTCATTTCTGCAACCAGATGTGCACACCTCTCACATGAGGTGCTGGGACACGTAAGGACACATCCTGTGGCCACAGAGCAGTATAAAGTGGCACTACTCTGAATTGTTTTCATTATGTGTTGGGAAAGACCCTGTTCCTTTCCAGATGCCTATGATGAAGTGCTCACAGCCCACCAACTTAGCAACATTTCCTTCCTATTTGTTACGTTCCATATTTCTGTCTAGGATTTTTTTTTCTAACAGATGGTAAGACACAGACTCTACAGACCTGTTCTAGCTGTTGACATGAATCCAGCTTTCATTTCAGAGCCTCAGAGCATATTTTGAGATGTGAGGTGTACAGTAGGGCAACTGGCATCTGAAGAAGGCAGCTTGGCTTTGTTAAGAAGATCACACAGGTTACAAGTGGATACAGCAGGTTTTATTAACTACAGCATTTCCTCATGCTGAATGTCAATGTTGGAACAGAGTGCCAGGACTGCATTGCCATGCTTTCTGGGGTAGGCTTTAAGCAGATGCATGAGGGGCATGCTCCAACCCAGATAAGGATGCACAAACCAGAAAAAACCCATTAAGCCAGAAATGAGTGGTTGTTTTTAAACATCTGCCTATAAGCTGACCTTAGGATGGCCTAAGTTTTGTGGTTTGTAAGAGTTTAGTGCTGTCAATTGTAAGGACTGTAATGACAGGTAAGTTATTGCTGTGGTATTTAGAAGTTGAAGACTTCTAAAATTCCTGAAATCCTTAAACAATCCAAATTTCAGGATTTCCATGTGCTTTGTTGAGCTGGATGTTTTCAGAGAAAAGAGACAATGGACTAATAATCTCTTACTAGCCTATAGCGCTGACATACTTTGAGGCTGAAGTGGCACTGGAAGAACTGAACTTAGCTCCAAGAAGGCCTTTGGTAGGAGCATATCTGCCTGTTTGTGGAAGTCTTTTAAGCTCTGGTGACATAGTACAATGAAGACTGACGAAATATGTGCGTGACAAAAAAAGTGCCAGGAGTTCATTCTCCAACACAGTGCCTTGAAATTTCTGCTACAAAAGAAATCACCCAGCACCACTGTCCCAGCAGGCATTGAAATTTGGGCTAATGGGAACAGGATGCTAAGTGAGGTTGCAGGAGCCCTGTTCATTGCAAGCTGCTGTGAGCTCTGTGTACTTTGCAAGTGCTTGGGGCCTAAAGTGATCTCAGGTCAGCCAATAGACTGAAGTTACTCACTGGGCTTTTAACCCAAATTTGCTCTGAAATCTCAAGTAAATTAAAACCCCAAAAAAACATATGGACCAATATACATAGAGCATCCTGCTAACTCACTTGCAAGATTTCTATCACTGATGCCCGCATTGTCCTCCATGTGATACTGTAAACTATTTTTTATGTATTTGATGATGAGACTTCTCTACTTAGAGGCTGCCCTGAGTCCCACTTGCTAGGGACCAAAAGTGAGATAAAGAAAATGGAGGTCCTACACTCGACTAAAGCTTTATGTAGAAAATCTCAGCTTAGATCAGGGAATATTTTACACCTGAATAAGTGATTTGTCAGTACTAGGAAAGATCTGGAGTTGTTAATGGCCCCATAGTAAGAGTAAGGACAGTGGTGTCTAGATTGCTGTGTGGATGGCTTTGCTCTGTTGGCCTCTCCATTCTCGTCTTCCTTCTTATCCCTACAGCGGTCAAAGAATCCCAGTTGGGGGTTGTCTTGACTGAAACCTGCTTAATTCCCTCTGTCCCGATGCTGCTAACTGCCATTCCAGCTCTGCTTGTCTTTCTGTCTCTCTCTGAGTTTCAGCAGCTCCCATTTTTCAAAATGGAAATGGACTTTTTTCTTATGGAAATGGTGAGTAATTGGTCCAGCTCATCATAGTATAGACAGGTTCTTAGTGAACTACCAGATCAAAATACTGATTGGGCTTATGGACACCAAGGGTATCAGGTGCAACAGATTTGCAGGGACATTCTGGGGCAATTCCAAGTGCAAGACAGTGCAGACAGATTATTAAGAACAGTTCTGAGGAAGTCTTGGATGAAGTTCAAATCACTGAAATGACTAATGGATTTCAGATTTGGCCAAGAAGCAGCAGTAATTCTTCATTTCCAACAGAAGGGCACCAACCATTAAACAGTGGATTCTCTCTGACACATCACTTTTTACCAACTTCACTGTTGCAGGAATTTAATCACTGGTTACTTTTACTATCAAGGCAAATGGTTACGTGAGGTTTGGGCCCAGATAAGATGATTTGTTTCTTATGTCTGAAATGTGTTTGCTACAGGCTGGTTTTGCTGCTAAGTAGACAAACCACATCTGAAGCACTAATGCTCTCATAAACTGACTTCTACTTTCTGATCATTTCTTTTAAACACAGCTTCTATTCAGCATCAAAAAATATTAGCACTTTTCAGAGAAACCAGATCCCTCAGCTTTGACAGATGATTTAGTACCCTGATCATTACACAACACATGGTTTAAAAGTGTCTTTTGCAATTTTAAACGTGTGATGCTACTTGAACTACACTGTCTTTTTCACAGACTGTCCAGGGACGTCTATTGTGCATATTTTCAATCAGGTTTCCGGACACTTCCAGTATAGTTTTCTCAAATAGCAGGGAACATTGGAACACTACATGAAATAGCATTATGCAGTGTGGACTAAGCAGGTGCAACTTTCCTGGCCTGTACACAGAGGTGTTGTGAAATCACAAGTATTTTGAATTGGATCTGTCTTACCCCATTTTTGACATTTGGAGATAATCTGAAAACAAGTATAAGACAATTGCCACGACCACCAGGGATAAAGAAGTTCCTTCCTGCCATTTTAATTTCCTCCTTTGGTATCCTGAGACATTTATGGGAAGCAAACTCCTCACAGAGTCAGACTGAGCACTTCTGAGGCAGCACTTGCTTATATCAGTGTGGAGTTTTCTATGGGCAAAGGAGTGGGTGAGGGAGTTTAGGTCGCCATGGGGTGCCCTCTTTGATCCAGCTCACCACGGGCCCACATAAGTGCTAGTAACAGCACTAGGGAGGCCTGTGGGAGTGAAAGACTGAGCCCACAGGACAGCATGAGACCACCACTTTCAGCAGCAGCAGATTGGATTCATACCAGATTCCAATGATCCTGGAGGTATGGCATGAGTAATACTCATGGCTGACAGCCACTAGAGAAGCCAAACCAGCACAGCCTATGCTTACTGCTGAATCAAATCCTTTCTTACAGTTTCAGAAACACAAAACTGTGCTGCCTGCCAGCAGTGAGAAAGAGCAAATGTGGATCAGAAACTTCAGCTTGAGAGACGGTGAAGAAACTGAAGCTCTCTGGTCTCCCCTGTGTATCACAGGAAGAGGAAGCATGATACCAGGGCTGGTGGGAACAGAGCCATTTTGTTGGTGGGCAAGTGCTGACAAGGACTTCTCCTTGACAGCATGTTCCTGCACTGGCTATCTTGATTGTTTGTCCCTCCTAGTGGCAAGATTTGTGAACCCATGGCATTGTACAACTTCAAGCAGCCTTGAATCCCAGCTTCTGCCAGGGTGGCACTGCCTCATGGCACACACCTACCCCTTGGAGATGTCCTGACTGGAGCTCTCTGAAAGCCAGCTGCATACCTCACAGCTCTGAACTGGGGTTTTCCAGAAAAGCTGTGCTTCGTGAAACCACTTATTTGTATCAGCTTTGCTCACTTTGGCCAGACAAAGGAAATGATGGGGCTTCTGCAAAAAAATCCCTTTTCCTGGGAGTGCATTGTTCCCACTGACCTCAGTAACACAGCCTGTGCTAAATGAAAGGCAGAATTTATTCCTACCTACCCTAATTTGGGCAGGTAATATTTCCAAGGCTATTCCAAAGTAAATAGGTCAGGGGCACCTGCCAAAATATCAACCTCTTTCACCTTGTTATTTCTCCCTGGTGTGCCCTTGTTTCAGGAGGAGTAGGTTAATAAGAAAAGAGTCCACTGCACTACCTTAACCAGCTGAAGTGGGGATATGGTGCCCTGGGGGCTAGCTCCAGTCATCCAAGTTTTCCTGCAGATATTAACACTAATTGGTCATGAAAATGAAAGATGTGCCAATTTTGAAATGTAGCATAGTGAGATGAGCAAACCACCATGGGCTGCTTCAATCCCACTGCTGCAGATGTACAGAATAAAAGCAAATCCCACCTTGTGGGTGAAAGGATATAATGGTATCGCTGTTAGTGGTATCTTACTAGACCAAGAACTCTGTGTTGCAAAGGCTTGGCTGGAAGACATATACTTTCTTTTTTTGGAGACTAAAAAGGTCTGGTTTAAAATCACACAAGAATAGAAAGCTGCACAATATATTAAATACAAAATTCTCAAACACAGAAGGAAGACCTGTTAGTTTGCAAGCATGTGTATAATATGAAGCTCTAATCTCTTGATTTTACCTTTTTTCAAGCGAGACGTAGATCATGGATCTGTGACTGCAAAACTTTGACAAAAATTGGGGTTTGAGTCACAACAGTAAATTCTACCATCAAAATAAGTTCTGACACTTTTGAGACATAATTGCCTTACCCCTGGAAATACTTTTGTTACTCTAAAACTTGTTTTCTACTCACACTGTTTTATCCTCTTCTGCTCTTTGTCAATAAGGCACTTATCACTATCACCAGTATGACCTGGAGGTTTGTTTCTCAATGGGAGGGCTGTGTCATTGCAGGCAGGTGATATAAGATGATTCATGATAACATAAGATGTTATGGGGTTCATAAGATAGCTATCAAATCAATGAAATCATCATCTGGTTAAAGCAGAAAGCAAAACATATGTGAAATAGATTTTAAGCCAGCAGAAAGAAAATCCAGCGCTGTCATCACCCCAGTGCTCTATCACCTGTACAGGAACAGTGCATCTTGCTCTGGGTGTTCTTGCCACCCAACTCATAAAATCATGTGCCTGCTCACCAGTGCTATCATAAAGCAGAATTTAAACATGCTGCAGCAGAATGTGCAGAAAAAACAATGATAGGCTTTGGAAGTTTTTGGACTGGATTTCCGAGCCAGCAAAAAGCCTTCGTTCATGAGGGAAGTGTTCTTTGGTATAAATAGCTTTATATCTCTGGAGTGTTCTTCCCACCTACATAACTATTTCTCTGCTGTTGAGGACTGTTCCATGAGGAATCCAAAATCTGGGTAGTGGGTTTTAACTGTGGGAGAACTACCATGTAATAAAGTAGCAGCTATTTTTATTATGCTTTAGTGTCATTTTTCTTTTCCCAAGGGGTGTCACAGGATGATTGAGAGGCTGGAATTTTCCCAGATAATGTAAAAGCCCTGACAGAATGAGACAGAGGATCAGCATAGTGAGAGGCACTGAGACACTGACCACAATATCTTCCCGGAATTTGAGCCAGTTCCTGCTGCTCTGCTCCCTTCTAAGCTCCTCCTGTGGCCAGCTATGGGTCCACAATGACAACACCAGACCTGAGCCCTCCCAGGTCATCTAGATATGAACATTTTATCTGGGTAAAACGTGTGCAACCCTTCTTCCAACACATGATCACATTATTTAAAGTTTGTGAATGTTATCCTTTCAAGGTAGCAACCAACGGAGGGACAATGCCAGAGCCCCATAAACCTATCTGATGGGAAGATAAGCCAACACAATTAACTCAACAAATCAATACTAGCAAAATGAATTTATTCACTAGTAAGGTCAGCTTTTTCCATCATGCTTTTCTGGTACCTCTTGATCTGATAGGAAGAGCATTTAAGTTGAGGTATTGGTGAACGCCATCCCCCAAAAAATTACTGCAGTGCTCAGGTCATTAATAAACCCTCTGGACCCCAGCAGGCCAGAAGTGTAGAACAGAGACCTTCATTTTGTCTCTTCACGGAATCAGAATTAGCTTGTCAAGCTTTATTAGTCTGGATGACATTGAAAAGTGGCTGAGTGGTCTTGAAGCAGCATAGTGACTCACATATCACAAAGTCAGACTTCATAAGTGCTGCTAGATTGAAAGTAGTGATGCATGGGTCTGCTCTGGGATTTCTGCACCCATGGCATGGCTAATTAAAAGTCTAGCTAAACCATCTAGGTTTATCACCATAAAGGCTTGTGAGGTCGGAAGTACAGACTTCAGTTATCTGCTATCTCCACCTTACTATTCATCAATTTATTGATGATTCCTCTCCCTTCTCCAGTTTTGTGCATTTGTAGTGCAGGATTGTGGAGCACAGTGCAATGTCTTTGGCATAATGGAGAAAGAGAGGAAAAAGCCAGCCAGGCAGCTCATGCTTCCTGTTCAGACCTGTCTTCCCTAAAAAATAGGAGAGAATTATTTTGGTACGTGCTGTGTCGGATTCATCTATATTCTTCTGGAAGGAGAGATCAAACCTACAGGCTAGATGCTGCCCACAAGCCTCTAACATCCCCATTCCATAAGATGGAGCAGTGTGGAAAGACGAACACTTACTAAGATTTGGTGGTTGAAACAAATCCCTCTGCACCCCACAGTAAAGATTGTTTAAAGTCCCCCACTGATTTTGCACTGACAGCAACAAGGGCTGTTTCCCCTAAGGTTCTGCCCTGGAAATGGCAGCTACCTTCCAGCCAAACCTTGTGTCCTTGCATTACACCAGAGCACACTCTCAGTGCCTCGTGGCACCATACAGCCCCAGAAACAAGATACGCTGTGGAGTGTCTTGCTGCACTAAGCCTCTTCTCCCACTCATTTGCTTGGGTGCTGTGCCATACTGATGTGGTGATGCTCTTTCTGTTCCGGGAGAAACCTCATCCAATGCCAGCCCAGATATCTGGCACTGAATCTCGGATTTCTATTAACTTCATTTTTTATGGATGCTAATTATCAGTCCATATTTCTTGTTCCCTTTACTACTTATGTATCGGCTGAAAACTCGGGAGGGTTAACCATAGGCATCCATAGAAGGGCTGAAGTTGGGCTTTCATCTCTGAACCTGGAGTTTGGTGCACACAGTGAAGTTTCTTTTCTGTTAATTTCTCTCGTATTTCTTCTTCACCTCTACTTCCTTTTTCCACCATGTGCAGGCCAGATCTTTCATATAGGCAGAAATGTCATTTGTTCATGGAGTTTGGGAGGCTGGCTGTTGGATCTGCTTCCAGACACAGCACCAGACACCAATACAATCACTGACAACTGGTGCCAGCCTGGTGTATCTTAGCAGCTCATATCTCTTATCTCCAGGGTTTTCACAGCACACATTCATTTTTACCAAGGCAGATTATTTTCTCCTCAACCGCTGAAAATGCTTCTGTGCCCAGTGATGCTCAGTGCCATTATACCACTTAACATGCCTCTTAGTGGGGTTTGGCAGCAGCAAAGGCCTCAAAGCTGAAGGAATATACTTAGAACATCGCTTGTGTGAGAGCCTCCCTGGTTTTCTGGCTCTCCAAGGAATTCAGCAACCACACAACAAGCCCAGATGAAGGAGCAGTCTTGAGGAGGACTCTGTCACCAAAGCTTTCTTTCCCCTGATGACAATAACATTACTCATGTGTCCTTGAACCTGAGAAAAACCAACCTTGTGAAAACCTCTAAAAAATTCGGAAGTGGTGACAGTGTTTTGCTGCATTGATTGCCAGCGCAGCAAACTCATCTCTGTAAAATGTTCCAACTTTGCAATATTTCGGCTACATGCTACTAGAAAGCATCAACCATTCATCACCAGGGACAGGCTTCTCATTCCTTTTCTGCAAAGGGAAAAATAGGTAACTTGCATGTGATTTATAGGCAAAACTCATCTAGTTAGAGTGTCACACATACCCTCTGACAGCAGCAGTAAATCCAAGCCCTCTGTGCTCTCAAGGGGATATGTTTCATGCAGAAGCCTGAAAAATGTGCAATGTCTTTGAGAATCCTGTGGTTTAGGGTTGGTAGAAAATTTCTCATCACGATCCTGTATGCCTACCTGCTTGTGCTGAGAGACTATGACAACAGCAGTAACTGCAAAAATTCCCTGGAATCAGACTTTATGTTAGACTACCCAAATCACTTTTGCATATAGTCAGAAGGTTAAAATGCTGATCTCTGTATACTAACTCTGCTTTACCAGAGTGGGAGGGAAAAAAAGAGAGGTGGTTATATCTAGCATTGAAAATGAAACTTCTGTTGCAGGAATGAAATATTTAAAGTGTTCTTCCAGAACCTTGGAAGTAAAATTGTTCCTATGAGCAGGCAAGTGTCTGAAGCAGGCAGTGAAATGTACTCAGGGAAAGGAGGAATTCAGCTGCCTGTGATCAGTTTTAAGTTGTGTCCACTTTTAAGTATGGAAATGGGTTTAAAGACTGTTCAGCTGTGAATAGGAAAAGACTTCATCCCTTGCTATCTAAATAACCCCCACAAAGGACAGAGGGAAACAGGAGGTGAATGACTTTCCCAAAATCAAGCTGTGGTATAGCAGAAGAGCTGAGGGGAAAGCAGATCCCCGTGGCGCAGTGTTGAGCATCCTGACCTCCACCACCTCCAGCAGCCAGGCTGCAGCAAGGAAGGTCATCCTTGGGATGGACAGGCAGCAGGGCAGCTGCCTCCCATCCTCCCCAAAGCAAGGGTCTGGCCCTGCTGGGTTCAGAGGCTGCTGCCTTTGCTCCTGGTCCAGCAGTGAGAGTTTATTTCTCCCTCTGCACAGAACAGACTCTTCCAGGTACAGTCTCCTGGGAAGATAAAATAGATGTCACTCTATAAAGTAATGGCATTTGCCCCCAGTCAGCGCAATATAACCACCTCTGCAGAGGGGAAAAATTAAACCTGTCTCAGAAATCTGGGAGATGGCAGGTGTTAGCCTCTTTAATAGGAGTAATAAAAATAATTACTTCCATTAATATTAGGTATCTGATTTCCAGTGTTGAACAGGAAAAGCGCAATACCTGCCATTTTAAATTACTCTGTCATGTTTTCATTCCTTCCTCACCCCTGGGATTTCAAAAATCTTGATGAAATATGTGTTCACTCTTCAAACATTTCCTGAGGCCAGTGAGGTCCATATGTTCTTAGGAACAAGTTTTTCACTCTGTGGGTCATTCCTCATGACATTTAAATTTTCTGATTTTATATATCGGCAGCACATAGCTAGAAGATGATGGGGTTTTCCCCTCACAAATATAGTGCCATGTTAGTGCAGTTTTAAGGCAGAAAAAAAGTAATATAGTATTTTAGAAAGATTAGGCAGAATACTTCAGTGTTGTGATTGCAGCCATGGCTCCTAAATTGCAGTGTCATTGTCAAGGTAAGAAAGATATTTTATTTAAACGGCTGCTGAACATATGGTGTTATTTATGCCTCAGACATCCACAAAAGAAAGAATTTTCTAAGTCTAATTTAAGCTGTTAGCGAGTAGCCAGCAAAAAGATGAGACCTCACTGTTTTTACTAGCTAACAGTGCTGTTTTAGATTAAAATAGTTAAGGGATGTATTTTTTTAAGGAAAAAAATTCTGCATGGATTTGTACAGAAACCATGACTAATGAAAGTGTAGATCTGTATCCTTCCTCTGCTGTCAGATCTTGCTCATGACATCATCTCCAGTTGTCCTCAGCTACCCATTGTACATTGCATCCCGTGACCTTTCCCTCTATCAGTATTTTTTGATGAAAGTATTATTTGAAGTGGTTGGGGTGGGTTATGTGTGACAGGGAAATAACATGTCTCTATTCACCTCTGCACGTGCTGCGAATCATTTGCTCTTTTCTTATATGGAAGATGAAATTAAGCTGAAGTCAAAGTCAGGTTAACTTTACTCCTAAATAGTGACAAATAGTATAGGAGGCTTTGATTAGGAGCACTCTGGGAATTATTTTAGTTTTTACAAAAAATAGGAACTGAGAGTACTTTAGAAAAGAGGCTTATTTTTAAAACAATTTTAACACATTTCAGCTCTTAGTCCTCTCTTTCCTTTCCTCCCCTTCCCAGTACCAAGTTAGAACACACAGGAGAAGTTCAAAGCCACTGTGCAGGCAGAAGGCAGTGGCCTGATTGCCACAACTGAAACTTGCTGGGATAAAGTCTGTGGCCAGAATGTGGCTTTTGATAGCTACAGGCTGTTGAGGAAGAACAAGAGAGGAAGGAAGGGTGAATGGGTTGCCCTCTATATCCAGAAATGGATAGACTGTGAAGAGCTGCCTCTGAAGAACAGCAGGCTGAAAGTTATGGATAAAAGACAGAAACAGAGGCAACAAAGGAAACCTTGTGCCTACTACAGGGAAAGAGTGCAAGAGCTCTCAATCCCCAAGCCCAACAAATTGGGCAAGAATAGCAAGGGACTGGCATGGGCTGAGTAGAGACCTGCTGGCCGAAATAAAGGGAAAGGAACAAATGGACAGGCAGGGGAAGCAGGGACAGGCACCCTGGGATAAGTATAGGGATACTGCTTGGTTGTGAAGAGATGGAGTCAGGGAGGCCTAGGTGGAGCGGAGGCTGAACCTGGAAAGGGATGGAAGGAATAACAAGAACTTCTACAGATATGTTACTCAGAAAAGGAAGGTCAAAGAAAGCGTATCCCCAAGATGGACAAGACTGACAAACTGGTAACAATTGCCAAGGAGAAGACTGAGGTACATTTTGCTCCAATGTCCGGTTGCAGATGGTGTCCCTCAAGGACTCGGAACCAGTACTGTTTAATATCTTCATCAATGACACAGACAATGTGATTGAGTGCACCCTCACCAAGTTTGAGACTACATCAAGCTGAGTGATGTGACTGACATGTCCGAAGGACAAAATGCCGTCCAGAGGGACCTGGAAAAGCTCAAGGAAGGGGCCTGGCAACTTCTTGAGGTTCAACTGAGCCAAGTTCCAGGTGCTGCACCTGGGTTAAAGCAATCCCAAACAGAAGCACAGGCTGGGCATAGAATGAATCGAGAACAACCCTGGTAAGAAGGACTTTGGAACACTGATGAACAAAAAGTTGGACATGACCTGGCAGTGTGAGCTTGCAGCACAAAAAGGCCAACAGTATCCTGGGCTGCATCCAAAACAGCATGGTCAGCAGGTCAAGGGAGGTGATTCAGCCTCTCTGCTCTGCTCTGGTGAGACCCCACCTGGAGTACCTAGCCCAGGTTTGGAATCCTCAGCGCAGGAAAGATAAGGACCTCTTGGAACAGATGCAAGAAGAGCCATGAAGATGATCAGAAGGCTGGAGCACCTCTCCTACGAAGATAGGCTATGAAGATATCCTCCTATGAGGATAGATTTGGGATTATTCAGCCTGGAGAAAAAAAAGGCTCCAGCCCTCTAGTATTTGAAAACAGCTTATAAGAAAGATGGAGACAAACTTCTTAGCAGAGCCTGTTGCAATAGGACAAGGGGCCATGGTTTTAAACTAAAAAATGGGCATATTTAGAGAAGATAAAAAGATAACATCTTATATTATGAGAGTGCTGAAACATTGGCACACGTTGCCCAGTGGAGAAGGGGAGGCTCAGGTTGCTCAGAAGTCAGCAGAAGAGATTCACATTGGACATAAGAAGAATTTCTTCACAGAAAGGGTTATTAAGCATTGGAATGTACTGCCCAGGGAGGTAGTGAAGTCACCATCCCTGGAGTTGTTCAAGAAATGACTGTACATAGCACTTAGTGCCATGGTCTAGTTGACAAGGTGGTGATCAAAGTTGATGATCTTAGAGGTCTTTTCCAACCTAAATGATTCTGTGATTCATAGAGGTGGTAGATGCCTCATCCCTGGAAACCTCCAAGGCCAGTAATGGGGCCCTGAGCAAACTGATCTAGTTGCAGGTGTCCATGCTAATCGCAGAGGGGTTAGCCTAGATAACCTTTCAATATCCCTTCCAACCCAAGATATTCTGAAATTCTGTGATTATATGATTTGTGCCAGAGTATTTCATCTTAATGCACTTCTTAACTCATCTTTGTAGATGGCCTTTAGAACTACAAAAGCTCACTTCATTCAAAACTTGATCCAGCTACTTGCTTCCACCAGAAAATAATTTAAATGTTAGCACTCTCATATTAGAGAGCTAGATAGGGATCTGCAGTACAACCGACTATGCAAAAGGAAAGCTTTATGCAAAATTGTGATGTTAATCACAAAAGGAGATGCTAAAGGTGGGAACAGGTAGAAATGGACACTAGAATTCTTTTGTTCAGACAGAACTTCCAAGGAGTATCTTATTTGCATGTTTCTCAGTTTAGTTATGTAGAAAACTAATATATATGCATATATTGGAAATAAGTTTTAATTTATGTTTTCTACTATGCTATTATGCAGTGTTTTCCACTATTGCATTATGCAGTGGCCACCCCCTGTACCAGGTACAGGCACTGTGCTGAGAGGTCTCCACAAAATGCCACGGCAGGGCATCCTGGCAGGCTGGGGGAAAAGGGTGGGAAGAAAAGGCAGCATAACAGACCCCCTTGAGTCAGGCATGCTGTCAGAGATGTCTATGAAACTGCACTCCTGTGGGGTACACAACAGGTCAAGGGTTGGATTTGGTGCTCCCACACCCCCAGAGATGACCCTAACTTTGAGAAGCAATGGCTTCTAGCCCATTCCCACTTGCAGGCTCACTGGCAGCCATCCTGCTGCCTCTGCATATCTCCATCTCCCGGTGCTCAGGGATGCACCGGGCTTCCAGCAGGGAGCTGCCATCTCCATCCTGGGGGTGGTCTGCCAAAATGACCAGCAGGACAGCGTAGCTCAGTGTTTCTAAAGTCTGTTTTGTGAAGTGAGACTGTTCATAAAAACAGGTAAAGTGGTTGTTTGAAAGAATACTCACATGTTACTGCCACTTATTTCAGCTAATCTTTGCAAAGTGCTTAAGTTTCATGTTCAAAGACATTAAGCACATATTTATGTCCAATTCAGCACCATTATTAAGGATTTTCAACAGGGTATGAGCAGATTCAATAGATCTGGAAAGCAGCCATTTGACAAGTGCTACAACTGGCAGTAAGGACATCCAGTAACAACACAAACAGGGGCTGTGATATTTTCAAAGCAATGTATGATAACACCAGACTGCATCAGTAGGTAGTGTTATTACTCCAACATCGTGTGGGCCAGCACACTGTCTATTTCTCACAGCAGCCAGAAAAAAGGTCTTTTTCTCTCAAATTACACTACTGAATGAAGGGACTTTCATTTTTACTAAATTCTCCAGTTCACTGTTCAGCAGTTCCATCAAAGGTGGTTTTGCTCAGAAACCAGAACCAAGAGAAGAGAGACCTGACATGCCATCAGCTATGAGAATGAATCCAGACCTCATCTTTCTGCTGCTGATTTGCATTCTTTTTTTTCACTATTTGTTCCTCTGCCCCTGTAAATCTTCTTTGCAGCCTTTAGAAAAGGGTTTTTATTTCTTTAGAAATTGTTTGCTCAAAATTCCAATGCACAGAATATGCTTTTTGAGTAATTTATCCTCAAAGTCTTTGTGTACAGAGCAAGTGTGAGATGCAGATATGTGCCTGTGCCTGAAGCAGATGTATACCTGCAGACTTAGGGAGTCTCCCAACTGGTATTTCACACAATGTATCATGTGTGAAATGGTCACATTTCAAGAGAATCTGCAGTTTATTTACGGCAAGTCCACTGTCTTTTAAAAGGTCTGATTACTTTAAACCCTAGCATGTGATTATATTATTTTTATCTCTTATAGACCAATGGAAACCTCAAATAACTTCACAAGAGACACTGATGTCGATAGGCTAGATCTGTCTCTGAAAAACAACCTTGGCTCTAGAGCCACGAGAGAGAATAATGGTTTAAATCTGTCATGAGATGGCAGTTCCTCTGTTTGTTTCCCTTGCTTTGAGGAGCAGAGATGAATCCGAGGCTTTGTTCTGACAGTGAAGGGCCGATAGTGTTAAAGCCATTTGCAAAAATACTCTTGACTTCCAGCCTAAAAAACCTGAGCTATTCTCATCCTAAACTTCTCGCCAGCAGATTCTGCCAATCATGACAAACTCTGTGAAATTTGTGGTGAATTTGTGATGTGCAGAAAATTCCACTAGGGACTAATTTGACACCATCAGATGCAATTTCCCTTTATTACCCCAAGGCAAGATTTAAACTAGTTTCCAGGGGTGAGAGGTTATTCCATTAATCCAGGGCGCTTGCCCCAGCAGGCTGCCACCTAGACAGTCTGGGGCATCATTAAGTGGATGTATTTCTCCCGTTTTCTTGGTCGTTTCTGGGGTTTTCATTTTAGGGTGGCATTTTTATTCTTAGTCTTCAGATGGACACCTCTTTTCATAGTCAGACCAATCTCTACCAAAGCCTTTCCTGCAGCCTGCTTTTGCAGAAGAAAGCTAAGATTTAGGCTCAGTCATTCCAACGAATTAGGTTAACCCTGTGTTGTCTGGAGTGGAGGATGAGAGCAGATAACACAGGAAGGCAGAGATAAGTGGAGTTATGTGGGGCACAGAGGAAGCTCCGGCCCTGTAGGGCAGTGCCAGCCATCCCGAAACAGAGCCACCTCTGCACACACTTTCCCCATAAATACCTGGGCGTCTAGGAGGAGATGAGAGCTTAGCACAGGGCCACACTCCACAAATAAGAATGACATTTGCAAAAGATCTCAGTCTGTTAAGCTTTTTTTTTTTTTTCCTTGCTGTTTCTTTAGGGTTTTTCCTTCAGCTTCAACTTGAAAAAAGTTGAGTTTGGTTTAGTTCTGTGTCTTTGAGCTTCTCCCTTTCGCACAGGCACTGACTGCCAGGGAACATATTGCTTGTGTGAGATTTTGCAAGGGACAGAAGGAGAGCTCCTCAGTAGTTTTGGTAATGTGCCAGGAAAGCAAGGACAAAAAAACTGAGAACTTTAATCCTGGGTAGGAGACAGGATTTTCTTAAGGTTCTATGTGTAAGCAGTTTAGCTGAACCAGGGAACTTTTGGTGCAGCAGAGACATAACAACCCTGAATCTGTGAATATTGCAGTGTTTGTCTTTGGCAATAATTTGGAAAAGGCACTGCAGAGGCAGGAACAAGAATCCCCAGGAGGGCAGATGCAACATAATCTGCCCCAGTACAACATTCTCTGTGGTTTTAATAGCTGGCATAAATCCCAACTAGTGAGGTAGTTCTACCTCTTTTTAAATGCCTTTTTCATTGTCAAGAAGAGCTGCTAAGTGAATTAAAATGAGCTGGTATTAAGAAATGAAATAATATTTATATAGGACTTGGATGGATTTGACTTCACCTCTTTAACTAAACTGGGTGAATGCAGAATACTGGGAACTGATGATTGCTGAAAAATAATCTGTAGGAGGAATGCTTATAAATTTAAAGTTAATTAACTATCCCTAAAGGGTTTTAGATATGGTTTTATATATATGTGGAAATTCTTGTCTTGAGGCAGACAGCTCTGCAGTCTGGGTCACCTGAGAGTACAAATCTGGGCCACAGTACTTCTGCTGACAGCATTGCATTTCTATCATTAATTAGCATCTCATGGAACTAATGCTACTCACCATCTTCAAAAACTGCTCTACAACCCTGATTTTTGTCACATGCCCTCTGCCTTTTCAGCCCTTCAAGGTACTGTGGGAAGCAGACCCTATTGCCATGTAAGAGTGTTTGCTACATATTCCTCCACAGGAAGGAGAAGACAGGCTTGGATGCATCTGCTTTCAAGATCAGCAATTGATTGAGGGAAAAAAAAAAAAAAAAGGAAAACAACCAGTAAAAGCCAGATTACTGACACTACTATTTTCACCTCTCCACAACCTAGACATGACTTCCAGGGCATCCTGAGTTAAGAGTTCCTAATTCCAGCTGCACTTAATGGGAGTATTTACAGAAGAATTGTGTTGCAATACCTAATAGGCTTGGTTGGGGGCAAATCTTCTTTGCTGTGTCTGTAATGATTTTAGTCCAGAGAATATTCCCACTGCTGCAGTTCCACCAATAGGTAGGAATAATTGTAACACTTCTGTGACTGATCACTGTTAATTCAACAACCATATCTTCTATTCGTGGCCCAGGGCAGAGTGCAGTGTTTGCATGTTGGTGGCTGCTGCTGCCTTGTCCACACCAGATCTCCCACCATCAGTATCACAATGGAGGGTCTGCTGGGGAGCAACTCACAAGGAAAATGAGATTTTCATCAGGTCCTCTCTGTCTCCACTTCTTCATGGACACAATAAAAAAAAGATATTTATTGAGGTCACTGTGAGGACTAATAAGTAAACACTTACAAAGTGCTTTAAAGATAAAAAGTGTGAAATATTCCACTTAGTTATAAAAGAATAGATGAGGCCAAAGCAGCAGCCAGTCATCTGATTTGAATAAAGTATCCTTTTATAATGTTCTAGTGATGCTGTTTTTTGAATTTGATGGGCAGCAGTCAATCTCTGTACATAAACAGTGACACCAGAATCTGCACTTCCTCTTCATGAACTTCGGAAAACCCGATCCATCTCATTTAATAATGAAAAGAAAAATAAGGAAGAGAGAGAAAGAGAGAAAGAAAGAGGCGGAGAAGGAAAATATGTTCTTTGAGCCAGTGTGAGGTGTAGGGCAATGTTTCATATTAACCCTGGTTTCCTCTTCATATGCCTGATTTCTTTGAAAAACAGTCATAGTTCATCCAGCGGTCCTATGGCCCACATTGTTCCCAAGGGAGGCTCAATGCTGTGATTAGAAAGAACTAAAGGAAAAATGTTGCTGGGGAATTTAACCAAATTTTTCAATTTATCAGCTTTGTAAGAAAAGAGGATGCACTTAAGCTAAAGTTTCTTATGAAAATTATGGTGTGTTCATTGATGCTATCAGGAAAGTTTGGAGTATTTCCAGCCAGGGCCAAACATAAACCATTGGATGGCATTGGATTGCGTTTGGTTGGATTGGGTTTGGCAGGGTAAGGCACCTTCTAGGATATGGAGAGCTGGAAATCAAACCCTTGTTCCTCCTCTCTCCAAACAGAGATATCAAGGTGGCTGTCCCCCGATGTAACCAGTGGTTTCTGATCAATTATTTCCTTTTTCCAAAATCAGTTAGGACTTTTCCAGCAGGGATACTGACACAGAGGAAGGCACATCCTTCAGCCTGCAGTGACAGGGATGCTCAGCTGCTCAGCAGAGAACTGGTCAGTGAGAGCGACATGGGCAATGTGCTGCCCTGGACATGGAGAGCTGGGAAGAGCGTGGACAATAATCTGCATGTGATGGGCTGGAAAAGCCTGTGCCATGTGATGCACACCATTAGGTAAGATGTCACTTTCAATTTCTTGCTGCACAGTCCATAGCAAATGTAATGGCAAAGAGGGACGTGAGCATGGATTTCCCACAGGAGAGACAAGCTCCCTCATCACCCTAGGAGACACAGGCACAAGAGGGGAGAGGGAGCAGTGCTTTCCAGGGGTTTATGCAAAATGTCTCAGGCCTGGGTGAAACAAAGCTAACAAGAATGATTTTGGAAATCAGAAATATCAGTGAGCTTGGGTTTATTTTCTTATACTCTATCAATTGCCTGACCTTTCCTCTATGCTTTCCTTTGACTAAGCACAATAGTGCAGAAGGGAAGTTATTTCATCTAACTTCAGGAGTTTACATATTTTAGGACGCTATTCAGGTCTTTTTGACATCTATCACAAGACAAATAAATCAGTTATGAAATACCTGTGTCTTTCCACTCACTACAAAAGCAGTCAAAAAGGCAAGTTCATATGCACATATGGGGTCAGATCAATTTTAACCCCATGACTGTACCCCTCATGTCCCTTTCATTTTCCCCATGAAAAGATACAGATGCCCTCACAGCACAGAGCTCAGCACAAGCAGGGTTCGGCTCGCAGACTTACACCAGGTTGTGTTCATTGATGAGTGAAACCAGGTTGAAATTCAACTGCTAGCTCTAGCCTCCCACTCATTATCTCTGCTGGGTGTTTAGACATCAGGGAATTTGTGGAGTTTCTGGGTTTCCAGATACCAGATAGTCTTTTCTGTGAGGCAGTGGGCGTAATTCCTTCAATGATTGTGGAGGAATCTCTAGAGGGGAACCTCATGAGCATTGCTCGCTCTCTCCTCTAAGGGAAGAAATTGAACTCATGGTTTTCTGACAAATGCTTGTTTTCTGCTGTTGTCAGAAAACCAGAAGACATTTAGCAGCTGTAACAGTGGAAGCTAAATAAAAGCAGAAAATTTCCTGTCTGCTGCTACACTGGGTAAGTATGCGAAGTTAAAGAGAGGTAGATCTGCTCCAGGAGACAGTGGCCCAAAATAATTTTTGAAGGGGCACAGTCTTCCCTCCCCTCTGCCTTTGATATAGGTTTAATTCTATAAAACACAGTTCAGTGATCACTGTAAACTCTTGCAACTATGTTTGCCTATTCAAACAAGATATTAATGTTAAACTTGTTTTTTAAATAGAATATGGCCACATATTCTCCAAGATACTGGTGTGCAATTGATGGGATATCTGGTTCAGAGTTATGTTTCTACTGTGAAGTTTCCATTTTATAGACCTGGTGTCACCAGACACTGAAGTCATATGAAGTACTCTAGAAAATTGACTTTGACACAAGCAATACCTCATTTTCTTTGGAATACGAAACTCTTTCACTTTCTTTTCTACTCTTTTGTCTTCTAGGGCTCTGCTTTCTTCAAAGATAAAACTAATTGCTGGTTTCAAGGGCTGTTTATTGCCATGACAGTGACATATCACTCTGAGTAGTGCCTCTTAAGTACTATTAGCACCTACCTGATCTGAAAATGTACAAACATTCAACCAAAATTGCTGCATTAATAGACGAGCCTAAAATAAATAACCAGGAAAGAAACAGAACCTTTAAAAAGAAGGAACGGCAATTGAAATACTTTAAAGATAAATAAACTTTTAGATTTGACTCCCTCTAGAGTATATTTAAGGAAAAGCTTGAATCAGGAGGTTCCTTTTTTGTTGCTGGAGCTCACGGGTAGTCCCACCGAAGTTGTCTCCAAGTGCAAGAATCCCTCTGAGCCCAGCAGCCTCTCTTCAGTAAAGCTCTCTGCCAGCTACAGCTAAGCCCCTGCAGCGCTCAGACCAGAGCACCTCAGTGCCTCACTGACGCCAGGAAACAAAGGTATATCTTCTTTTTCAATAAGAGGTGATAGAGCTGTAATTGTGCATGCCTATACTTTCCAAAAAAGGGACCAAAACCTTTCTGTTGTCATCAGCTAAAGGCAGTAATAGGGCTTTCCTTTGGTCTGTAGAGATGAGTCAGAGTAGAACCATGTCTCTGGGGACCTGCTGTAGAACAGGACCTTCATTCAGTTTGGCCCCCGGGGATTCAAACAAACTCAACACGGTGTTGCAACATCTGCAGATCCCAAATGTCTTTTTCTAAAATGAGGATCACTTACCTATTCCAAAATGAGCAGAGCCAATGTAGTCACTGAGGTCATTACAAGCCTTTTGGTGAAACTCTCTCAGTCCTGCTGTGCAGGACATAAGATACACCAATATATCCTCTCTCCTTCTCTGCTAATGCTCCCACTGCCACTCTGGGGAGCTACACAGGTTTGTTTACAGGTGGTAGTGAGATATTGAACAGAGAAAAAGGTAGCACAGAATGAACAACTGACTTTGCAAGAAAGAGCCCAGTGGAAACAAGACACAGAGTCTCTCAAAGCATTTATGTCTATGTTTCTAATGAAAAACAAGAAGAACATCAAATACATTCCATAAGGTTCATATGTAATAATGAAGAGGCAATTCAGGACAGGCACATTTTTCCTTCTCTCTTTGCTTGAAAGTAAGATGAAAAAATACCTGGGTAAGGAAAAAAGAAAAAAAAAAAAAGTGAATTTACTGAGCTGCCTGGATGCAAAAATAGAAAAACTGGATTTCTTACTAATTAGGTCTATCACTTCTCAGCATGTGATGGATTCTCAATTGCTAGGTTTAACACCACAAAAGAAAGGGAAGAAGAAACCCAAAGTTTACCATCTCTTTAGCTACACAAATGTATAGACAAATTCAGTCTGATTACAACATGTGTCCTGCACGGTAGTACCTCCAGGAATAAATTTGGACCACTATGCCATACACTCTAAAGGGTCAACATGACATATTGCATCATATCCCCCTACACAAAAAGAATTCACTAACAAACACCACTTCCAAAAGCGCTCCTTTATTCCACTTTATATTATAGTTTCTTATGAAATATCTCAGTGGATGATTTTGGTGCTTTGCCACATTTCTCTCAATCTATTTATAAATGTTTAGTTGGAAAGAAAGTAAACATTACAGGACAAACACTTTGTAAACGTTTGCTATTTTCATATAATACTTGAACTGGAATAGGTTTTTCTTAAAATAAATAATAATCCTGTAGTGCTCTGCAGAACGACACAAAATCTTTCAAGCTTGTTAAAGTAAAAATAAAAAAAAAAAAGAAAAGAAAACAGAAACTAAGAAAGCATAAACCAAGCTGTTTATATGTCATCTAAGAACACAGAAAATTATGTCTGATATGAGAGGAAAAAAACCAAAACCCAGCCTGCCAGGTAGACTTCATCCTGCACAGTATGTCGCTGGTAACAGCCTTCAGGGCAATTACTGCTCTTTGATTACAAATCGAATTGGCTAACATGCCACCAGGAAAGCGGCAGCGCCCGTGAGTGTGCGATTCCCCCACGCCCCAGTAATGGATTAAACAAATGTTTCACACCTAAGGGCTCTGGCTGCATTTGGGAAAGCACAACTGGTTTCTCACGGGCAGAAAAGCGATGGCTGACAGAGCATGTTGCTGCTGCCTGCTGCTCCCTTCCCACCTCACACACCCAGCGACTTGCTGCTTGTTTATTTAAATGACACTGCTGTTTGAAATGATGGGGGCTTCTTATCCTCTTGAGTCATGCATTCTCTGTCTGCGATCCTCTGTTTAGGCACTTTTAGCACCTCATTAATTACTAACTGCAACAAAGTCATGCTGTTTTGCAACTCTATTGCCTTTGTTAAGAAATCTCAGTCCTGTGTTAGAATGTGAAAGGGGACTGTTATCTACCATATGCCCCGCTTGACTCCATACTACAAAATTAGCTTTCCAGTTCCTGAAAGACATATACATGTGCTCCTTATATCCGTACCCCATGGTTAAACAGCCTGGGTCCGCTAAACAGCCTGCCAGTACCAATCGTAGAAGCTACTGTTGCAGATAAAATGCCCTCTTAACTCCATGCGTTATAAATAAATGTTTTATCCAGGAATACACCATTTCTTAACAATGTCCTTAAAATGTCTTAATAACGTCCTTAATAATGTCTTAGTAAGTTCTGCTGCAAAGGGCTACCCTAGATGCCTTTCTATGAGTCTGTGAGTTAACTCTCAAACAGTTAACTATTAAAGATAAGTAACTAACAGATTAAGCAGTTGGAGATATTTCACTTTTAGATGAAAGGTTGGTGGGACAACATCATGTAAGGACAATGAAAGTCTTCCTCGCAGTGCTCTGAATGTTATCAGTGTACTTAAATTCTGCAGGCACATTAAGGCAGATTGGCACAAGAGCTTTGATCCCAAAAGTGATTTTGATAGCTGTGCAGAAAGCTGTGGTTTAAGAATCATCTTCCAGCTGAGGCTGGAAGCACCTAATTAAATTCACAATGTCCTTCCTTGTTTGGGGTGAATGCTCCTCAGAGTACAGCTCCTGCAGAGACCCAGAGCCAGCACAGGCAGGACTTTTGCATGAGCAGATTGTGGGCCAAACCGAGCTAAATTCGCTGAGGATCTAGACCCAGCCGCCAGTGGAACCAGGCCCCTCTCAGCAAGCAGCATGTGAGAGCTTGTTTACAAAACAGGGACAGAAAAATAGAGATGGTAATAATAGCGACTTTGCTTAGTGGTTAGGGTATATGCAGCCAGAAGATACCCATTTCTGCTCATAAATTTCCATTTAATGTGAAATGTGAAAGCATTCTTTCAAAAAAGAGACAGAAAATAAGATTTCCCTTCATGTGCCTTAAAATCAATTCCTTCTTATCATCTGACACCAAGAATGTTTGTGGTGGCACAGATGCAGCAAAGCAGCCTGTGAAGCAACCTTGGCCAGAGAATCACATAACTGAGAGCTCAGGGTGTGGGGTGCAACTGCACACTGAATCACGCTCCCATGGAAGGTACATATGGAGCATGGGTCCACATACTGGCCAAGTTTCATTGCCATTGGGCTAAAGGGAACTCTAGAAAAAGGCAGAACTGACTATTTTTCTGAAAGAAAGGATCTTAATTTCTCCCCTGATGGAGGAGGCTGGCTGACTCAGGCATAAATGGATATTTAGCTGGGCAGAATATCCTAGCTGGACTGAGTGTTTCATTATTGCTAGCTCTTGCTTGCTCTCAGTTCAGGGTGAATGCTGGTTCTGGTAGCAGTTTGGAAGGTACACCTATTGCCACAGTTTATTTGGAGAGTTTAGATATCTAAAATTGAATATTGGATGTCACTTGCAAAGTTATATGCCTGCAAGGTAGGATTTGCTACTCGTAAATTGAAGATCCTTCCATATTTCATGAGATCTTGGCTTTCAAGTTGTAGCTGTCTGATGCCTGATTTGTAATTTGTTCAATGTAGTAGATGTAGATATTAGCTTTGCAGAAGCTCCATGTCACTAAATCCCTGTTATTCAACTACCAGTCATCAGCCTCATGTGAAAAGAGAACTAAGTTCAGAAGTAAAACACAGTGTGATTCTTTCCACTCATGAACAGTGGTCAGAAATATGCTGGAAGGTACACAAAAAGGGTAAGGCTCTGACTGGGGAATGTCTGTCTCTTCAGAAAAGTACAAGGGCTTTTTTCAGCTCTGATGAACTGAATGCAAAATATGAACTGATGCAACATATCCAATTGCTTCAAGCTTCCCAGGCATAATGACGGATATCAGCTTGTGCTTAAAAGTCCTCCTGAAGAGTACCATGTCACCAGTGCACCTGAGTCAGGCAGAGAATAATATTCTTCAGGACTTCACCATTTTGCAGTTTTCCAGAATTTTACTTTACACCTTGAAATAAGGAGCAAGAGCATTTGAGTACAGAAGTGTTCCAGACTGCTCAGCACTATCTGCCTAATACTGGAAGATGTCATAGAATAAGTATCAGTGGCACATTTTCCAGTGTTTAGTGAAGGACAGGGCAGGATAAACCAAGGCTGCATGCTCTGTGCCTCACCTTGTGACAATGGCTGCCCAGTTCCTCAGCTACAGCTCCCAAAATGCTGTAAAGCCTCTTCTGCCTTCAGGCCACTGGAGCTGAACTGCATCAGTATGTCCTGGCAATGGGATGGCATTGATGAGGACAGCTGGAACTGCAGCACATGAGCTCCATCTGCACTGTGCTCCATTAGCCTTCTTCATGCCTACCTGTTCCTCTGTATGCACACTAGACAGCCTGTCCATCACCCACGCTGTGTGCAGTGTGAGCACACACATAAAGGAATGGGCTTGTTCTCTTGTCCCTGCCTTTCCAAGGAACCCTACCTCTGTAATTTCACCTTCGGTAGGGAGATTGCTTCACTGACCTACTTGAGACACTCCCTGCCCTTACTGTTTTACATGTCACGTATTTCATTTCCTCATGGTGTACCAGATCAGGAAACTGAATATGCTGGAAAAAACCCTTTTTCTGTTTAATTTTTCTGCCTGATGTTTACCAAACCCTTGGACCAACTGAGCCCAGGAAGTGGGAATGAGCAAGTTGCTTGGGCAAGTGTGGAATCTACTTAGATGGACATTAACACCAAAGAAATTCACAGGAAACACTGCCAAAGTGACAAAACAGCTCCTCCCAAATACTGAAATCATAGAGAAATCAATGCCTAGACAAATGGATGTGTCAGATGGCTGTGAACCTTTGTTGCTGGTTACTCACATCCTCCAGCTTTACCCAGTTGCAGTTCCACCCTATGGGTTGTCACCACAGGAGAAGCATACTTGGGCAAACTGATGCATGAATTTAAGCCAGTACAGTTATTCTGGTATTGCCTTCTGGGTGGTTAAAGTTAGCCTACATCAATTTAGCATATATTAGAAAAACATTTATGTTAATTGCTTCTGTTCTAGAATCAGTATTTACACCCAAAATACACAGATACTTCCATGGCAATGCTGAGGTTTTTTCTTGTAGACATAGTTCCTCTGGGCACACGTTCTGCAAACACAGAAGAAAAAATTGGTCTGCATCCCAAGAGTTTTACAATCGGATGGCAAGTCCAAGAGACGACCAACTGATAGATGAATACAGGGAAACAATGACTTAGCATGGTTTGATCATCCTCCTATTAACTGCTAAAACTTCCTCTGTGCCAAAAACTTCTCATTTTGAGGCCTTCCTGTTGGGCTTTCTTAACTGAACTGCATCTGGAAGGTTTGTGCTGCAAAATTTGTTTGTGTGTTTTTCCCACAAATACGCCTTTTTTTTTTGCTGCATACAATGAAACAACAATTCAGCCCTCCTCCAGTGTGATCCAGAAGACCAGATCCAAACCTCTCTTGGACTGATAAAAGGTCAAGCTGACAGCAGCAGGCTTTGGACCTGATCCAGATGGAGGGGTAGTCCAGATCGACATGCTAATTTAGGACCTGATCCTGTAAACTTTGATTACACTGGGATTTTATTACGATGACAGAATTGCACAAGTCGGAGATGGGAAAAATCAATTAGGTCATCTAGTCTATTTGTTGCCAGTGTAGGATTGTTCTCTGCTGCACATGTTGTTAATGTTCTGCCATTAGATATTTTAAATATCTAAAGCATAAAGACATTATTAAGGATATTGGGACTCGATCTTTAGGAATCAGTTTATTTTTAAAAAAGTATACTTAGGTTCAACTTGTTGTGAGGAAAGCATTTTTCATCACTCACTTTTTTCAGTATACTTAGACTATTCAAAGGTAATCTTCTGTTTGTGGTATTAACAGCTTTGGAGAATACTCACGATGTTACAGGAGATTAACCTCCTAAATTGAACATGGCTAAAGAAAAAAGGGTTGTGTTAGGAAACACAGAGAAGTGTAACAACTGTCAGATTGGGAAATATGGAAAAAAATAGTAATACACACACACAGACACATGAATACTTACATATATAGATCTGTGCGTGTGCGTGCGTGCGTGCGTGCCTCTGTGTGTGTGGGTGTGTGTGTGTGTTCTGAGTAATTTCTTATATATTGGTATCTTTCCAGGTGCCTTGCCAACTGTGCTTGCCCTTAGTTTGTACAGGAAAAGAGAAATCTGGAGCAAAGACTGTCATGATTTGGGGTCCTGCATAGTGCCAAGAATATTGTGGATGTTTAACAAATACTAGATGTGTCGGGTTGTGCAACCGTTACTCAGGACTCCTGCTCCAGTCCTCCAACCCTTCTCCCTTCTCGGACATTACTGACCCAGATCTGTGGGGAAGCTACTAGGGATGACTCCTTGGTGGTGAAGTCTGACCTATGCCATCTACACACTGATCAGTACCTGAAATACAAGGATATGTCTCGGACATGGAATGCTTCTTTTTCAAGTTATATATCAGAAGTAATCCAAGGCCCTTATTCCTTTACTGTGTTTCCCAAGTTGAAAAGGCAAATTAGTGACTCTTTTGTTCGCTTACACAAACTATTTCCAGTCTAGAGAAGAATGACAAAGGGTGAGCATTCAGCTGTCCTGTTCACATGGCTAGTTTTTATGAGTAGAGTGCCATTTTAAGCAAACACAATATCAGCTATTAATTGAATATTAATATTTTATTTGGGATATAATCTGAGGAACCTGAGGCTAGCTTCTTTTCTAACACAATGTATTAGCTATTTGGAAAACTGCAATCAACATTTGCTGGCTGTGGGAGTTTGCGCAGAGAAATTGCTGGGCAGGAATTGCAATAGCAAAAACACCACACACTATTACTCTTTGACTAAAGGATNGAACAAAACCAAAAAAAAACCCAGCAAAACAATACCTAGCTGATTTTACAGGCTCCTGCTGCCGGCTTCATTGCAGCTCAGTAAAACAGGCATATTTGACTTTCCAGCAACACATAGACCATCAGCCATTCTTTCCCTCCCCACCCTCTTTAATAAACCCCAAAACAGAGAGGTGCATAAAACCACCCTGTGAACCGTTTCTGATTCATCTGTTTCACTTGCAACGAAACACTGCATCCCACTCCCTCCACAGTGTGTGCTGCTGCTGGCTCCTCACAGCTCCTGGCCTGGTGAGGGGAGGCTTTTTGCATGCAGGATTCCCCCAAAACCAATCGGCCACCGAGCGCAGCCCCAGGCACAGCTGTGCAGCCCTGCGCAGCCCGGCCTGGTCGCTGGCTCTGCCTCCCCAGGGCTGATGTCAGCCTGAACTTTGCCACCGATATCTCATCCATCGGGATGAGCGACATAAACAGAGAATTGCACGCCAGAGTTTTGCTCTGGAACAAGCTCCTTCCACACATTTCAACAATATAAATCTTCCCCTTTTATTGCAGAACGGCAGTAACTGTTTATGGGTTCAGTTTGTTATTGTTGTTGGGTGGTTTTCTTCCCCCTTAATGGGGCTGGTTTGTGGGGGCAACCAGGCTCCTGGCATCCTCTCACCCTGCCGCTTTTTGGATCCTGTCTTGAGTCAAGACACAGCTTTTGTTTTCTCCTCAGTCTATGTCTATGCCCCTCTTCCACAGCAAATAAACCACCTCTCCCCCCTGCTGCTGGTCACTCATGCATACCCTGCCCTACTGCTTGGCCCTCAATTGGCGCACACTCCACAAGTCAGTTTTGCTGAGGCTCTTGGGTGATCCATGAAGTCCCTGGGACTGTCTCCCAACACATCTGTCCCACACATCTCTGCTGTAGCAGGGACACAGGGAAGGGAAAAAGCTGGAGAGACAGTGAGCAGTTTCTCAGTCGTGCTTTGTCAGGGCAAGGAGAGGGAGTGCACTCTCCATTTGTTTAATGTTTTCCTTATGTTTCTCGCAGAGCGTTTATTTTTTTGACATGCTTTCTCTGCCCACTGGTGCTAATGCTGCTCAAGTGAGTTGGCTGGCTAGCTGCAGGTTAGCTCACATACATCCTTTCTCCACAGCCTTGTTTATTTATGCCACTCGCCTAGCTTGCTCACATATTTATACACACACACTAGCACACAAGAAGTTTCAGTCTCCAACAAAATAAAACATCGAGACAAATGAACTTTCTACATGTCAGGGTAGCCCCTAGTTTTGTCTGCTGAATGATTTTTATTTTATGCCTCTCTGGCAATCCCACCCCATCCGGCTCAAGTATCCTGGATTAGAAAGACTTTCCCCAGAGTCCTTTTCAAAGGGAGCCTCCCACAGACCTTTAAATCCCCCACATTTTATGGTACCGATATTTAACAGCTCTGAGAGGGACAGCGGGGGGGAGAGAGTGGGGAAAACAGTTACAAATGAGAGTGGCCGCTCCTCACACGACTGAGGTTCTTGATGCGATCAGCGCCGGTTTACATGGCTCGCTCTCTCATCCCAGCGATAGGCGCTGAGATAAGAAGGCAAGCAAGAAAGGGCTCCGTGAAGCCGCCAGTTTTCGAATCAACCTCACCACCCCCTTTGTAGCCTCCCCCTTCACCCCAAAGGGAGACCCTTGCCGGAGAAAAGAAACGCGATACCCTTCTGTCAAACAGGCTGCCCCGCTTCGCGGAGGTGCAGCTGAGCTGTGCCCTTGCGGCCGGCGCTCTGCTGAGGGTCCCGGCGGCACGGGCGGAAGGCTGCTGTGTTCACCCCCGGGCTCACGGCTCCGCTCGACCCCAGCCCGGGGCCAGCCCCGTGTCTCGCCGGCCGCCAGCCGGCCGTGGAGACGGTCCCCGGCCCCGGCAGGACAC
>VZTN01005646.1:65506-118171 GCA_013400515.1 Erpornis zantholeuca | reverse complement strand
TCCCTTCCATTCCCTTCCATTCCCTTCCATTCCCTTCCTTCCCTTCCTTCCCTTCCTTCCCTTCCATTCCCTTCCTCCCCACCTGCCTTCCATTGCTCTTCTGTCTGTCCATTCCTCTGCTAATGCAGGACTGCAAGTCTTCCAGCATCTATTTCTGGTCACTCTTACTAGTGGAGGGCTCCAATCTGAAAACACTCCACGCCTCTGGCTTGGTTTGTATTCAACTACTTACAAACTCAAAATCAGGGACGTGTGTAACAGCCCATTTGTAAACATAGCTATATAAATTAAAACAAACCAGGAAAACAGTGACAGAACACCAACTGGTGAAATTTTATCTTCAGTCTTTTTATACTCTTGTGCAGGGTGTAATTCATGTGGAGGTAGAATGTCAGCAAGAAAAGAGGAATTACATTATTAGTTAAAATTACACTTCATTTTAGAAGCAATTATTTTAATAGTTCACCACCTATATATATTATTGATCTCTACAGGTATGTTTAGGTTTGGCATATCACAGATGGCAGTATTACAAAGTTGGTATGTAATATAGGGGTTGTTACCAATTTTTAAAAATAGAAATAATTTTGTATCTCAGTGCAACAGTTTAAAGCAGAAGTTAGCCAAAGAAGCAGCCATCAAACAGCCCCCCTTGGGCAGGATTGAATTGCTCTTCGCTCTCTTTCAAAGTGTTTATATGCTGCTGATTATTTTTTTTCTGTGATGTCTTCATATTAGCATTGTGAGGGTAAATACTTTGCTGGTGACAAGTGGGTCTTTTATTTTGCAATGAAACTATATTTCTTATTTCTTAGATGAGAATCTGTTATTTTAAAATAATATTTTAAAAATAGACGGTAAAATTCCTCTTGCAGTCCTTAGAAGCAGAAGCTGTTCCATCGTGTCGTCGTAAACTGTGAACATACCTCATTGTAGTGATATCTTAAAAAAAAAAATCAGAAAATGACTACCCATGGCTGAAAGCTTTAGAAGCATGATATGGACAGACTACTTGTGTTTTTGTTTTTTTTCTAAAATAACCCTATGTGTATGTAAATCTGTGCCTGATGATACCATCATATCTGGAATGATAATTGTTGTTATCCCAGGAGATTAAAGGACATTACTGACCAGTTCCCATTTCATACTTGATATCTGAAAGGGTGATAATTTCAATGTTTTTTTTTCTATCACCTGCTGAAGACATTTCTTATAATATATAAAATTCATGTTAGATTTTAAATGCACATATTACCACAATTTCTCAAAGACATTGATGTAGGATGTCTGAAAATACATGAAAAGTCCAATTTCTCTCTGCAGACAGAATAAAATATTGCTATTATTAGTGAGATGGTTTTAGAGATTGAACCTGCCTCCTTTGCTTTCAGTGGAGAAAGTCCTATGGACTTTGCTGGAGCTGGAGTGAGCTTTTTTCTGTAGGACCTCAGGATACATTTTGAGTTTGGAAGAAATCCTATACTAAAATACTTGAAAAAATGCATGATTCAAATATGTACAGCCCCCAAAGAGGATAAAACAATGCCCTTTACCTTTCAAAACTATGATATATAACCTTCTTGGGAGGCAGTCTCTTTCTTAATCATGAAAAGTACAACTATTTTACTACTTCCACCTATTGAGCCAACTGAAGCCAAACAAGTTAACTGAGACTAATTTCTTCTTTTGAGCTTTGCCCTTAGTGTATGAAGCCTTTGCCAATCCCCATTCTGCTGTTTCTTCTTGCAATAAATATTTCACTGGAGACGGTGGAAGTTATACCTGATAAAATCTGAGCTAGAACTCAAAAATCTTTGAGTTACTAATTTTCTCTTGCTTAGCAAGCTCATTTTGCTCTCTGGTTTGCAAAGCAAGTGTACTGGCTTGACCACTGCACTTTTCTCTGACGTTAACGAGCTGTCTGTCATTTCATGTTCGATCATTTACAGACAGTGACTAGTAGCAACACTCCTCCTTTAAAACTGTGAATGTTCTCAAGAATGAATTTTCCCCTACAGCGAATTGTCCCTTTTGCTTGAAATTAAATTAAAAGTTGCGAAAGCTTGGTGGAGGAGATATAAAAGCTAATAAAAAAATAATATTTTTGTCTCACTTCTAATTTTGGAGTCTGAGCTACTCAAAATCACTTTGCCAGGTTTTTTACCAAAATAATTCTGAACAAAACAATCTTATCAGATGACAAAAGGCAGCTGAAACCATGTACATTTTTATACAAAAGTCTGCCTGTCTGCTATTGCCACAAACAATGCTTCAGAAAAAAGTACTCAGAGAACATTTATTCTTGCAAAACCTGCCATGGCTCTCAAAAAAAAAAAAAAAAAAAAAAAAAAAAAAAAAAACAAACAACAAAATTTTTTTTTCAAAACCCCCACTGGGCCTAAAAAAAAAAAAAAAAAAAAAAAAAAAAAAGAGCTACAGAGCTACAACTTTTTTATAAATCATTGAATAACTGAGATTTTGGTGACAGCAAAATGATTACAATTAGATGCTTTGTCATAATAAAATCTAACAGATTTTATTAATGAGTACTTTAACCTTTTTTTTGTTGCTAGTACAAAGCAGTGAGATGAGCAATGCTACTTAAGGAGGAACGATTGTACTACAGTTGTACGACAGCTGACGACTAATAAACATTTTTGCATGTTTCAGTTTCTAGATTATGAGCTATCGACCTTGCATTTTAAAATGTTAGTGTTATTTACTCCTGTGATCAAGCATAGCAGCCACGGAAGCAAAGGAGCCACAAAATACATCTTGCTCCAGTGCTCCTAGGCAAGAGCTCAGCTCTGGAGACCGGAGCTGAACTGGGAGAGCCTTTGACTCTGGCAGTGGCACTGGCACCAAACTCCTGCCAGCTCCAAGCAGCACCCCAGCCTTGTACTGATATTTTGGCTCCACACAACAGAATAATTAGGGGGAACAACATAAAGGAATGCTTATAGTAATACTTTTAAATAAAAGTAAAACCCCAAACCACAGGTTTAAACCCAGTTCTGGTAGTGCAGCTATAAACTTTATCCTTTCAAGCTTCAGTTTTACATCCTGACAGGTTTTGTGTTTAAAATTGCAAGGTCCTAGATGGGATTTCAGACTTTTGATATTTTCTGCAGGGTAAAGAAGATTTTGGAGCACTGTAAAATGACACAGGGGGTCATTGATAGGCTTTGGGATAGTAACGATGTGTGATTCCTGCGGCTTCCTGTAAAGTGCAAGGGTAAACACAGAAAGGCTCACATCCAAGAACAGGACATGAGGTGCCTAAGGTGTGCCTGGGACAGGATTTAAGCATGAGTCCCTCACCCTCAGTGATGCTTAATTTCCACCTCACCCTTGATACATGGACATTTCTCAGATGCTTTGTCATTTCTAACGTGATGTTTCACCTCACTGGCATTGAGCATCTATCTGAGCTCAGGTCCCTTCATGCAGAGACTTTGAGATTTTCTCTTAAAGAAACCCTGTGTAAAAAAAATGCAATGAGTAAATTGTGATAAATAATAAATATATCAATGCAAAGTTCCTCCACACAGAGTGTACAATATTGCAGATGATTGTTTACTGACTCAGGAATATAGACCCATGCTTTCCTGCTCCATACCCAGCCCTCGAGCCCTCGCTTTCCCATGTAAACTGAAATTGGTGAAAGCAATGACCTGGCATTACATGCAAATCCAGGTGAAAAAAACCTCAGTTAGAGCATATCAACACATATAGGCTAGAGTCATGCTATATGGAAGAATTAATTTAGCTTAGATTTTCAGTTCCTGGCCAAATATTTTAGCAGCTAATTTTTTGGATACATTAAGGGGCAACAAGGCTGCTGCTCCCTTCTTGGTGTGTTTCAAATGAAAAGACCGAATTTTCCTTTCTTTTGTTAAAGAACATAATGGTTTGCAGTGCTGTGTAGTAGTGTCAGGGCAACTAAATGCCCTGAACATCCAGGATTTGATACAATTTCTGACCTCATCTTTTCAGACTAGGTTGAGGCTCCTTTGTTGAGCTTGCAGACTGGGTTTTTTCTCTTTTTTAGGCACCCAACTCTTCTCACCTACTAAAAGGCAACCGAAATACCTTGCTCAGAGCTGCCAACTGTTCTTTGATGGAGGTGTCAATGGAGGACACCACTACACAAAGCAAGGATGTTCAGAACAGCATAAATCCTTTACCAAGCACCAGCTCATCCACCCCACTTCTCCCCAAATAACTGCCTGCCTACACAGCTTCACTGGTGATAGTGTTTTCCTGGGGAGTTACAGCACACATAGAGATATGTTAACTCAGCTTCCCTACAGAGCAAGGCTCAGTTTCAAGGGGAAGGAAGACAAGGTTCTCACGTGAACCAGAATCGTAGGAGCAACCAGCTGGTGGAAGAAGATTTCCATTGCATTTCTTGAAAAACTTTTATGAACATCCGCATGAACCAGAGCTACTAAAGCCCGACACTTTAATATGTTTAAAAAGTTTATGTGTGTTATCAGCACATGCAATACTCCCAACAGGATTTATTACAGGTTTCTTTAGCAACAACATTTTTTATCATAACAGCTTAACTGGTCAGAGAGAGGAAAACAGCCAGTTTCTCCAGAGTGTGCCTCCCACGCACACTTGCCCGGCATTATTGCGCTGCTTATTCATGAGCATTGCACAAACCAATGTCGGCAAGTGTTTCATAAACTTGTTTCCTTTTCCTAGAATGTTCATAATTAATGTCACTTTTTTCTATGCCACTGAATAATGAGTTGCTGGTGTTATTTTACTTGATGTTACAGCTGAGTGAAGAACTAGCCCTCCAAAACAGAAAAGTGGGAGCAAAGGCTATTTATTCAACATGGGAGTCAGAAGATGTTAAGTGCAAGTATTTCGCAAACACACAGGGACGGATGAAGATTCCAGAAAGCTTTAGTATAACACAGAACTAAAAATAATCAGCTGAGACCTCCTTGTGCTGGGCATGCTGGCCACAGATGTCTAATAGACAAGGTCCTGAAGGCCTGGAAGGCAAATAAATTACATGATCTTGTGTTTTGCAAAAAAAACCAAAACACCCACAACAGTTTCTGTTTTGCAGTCCAAAATGAAATCACACATTTGTCTCTTGTGTTTATGTTTTATGAAGAGTTGGGCAGTTGACAAGTTTCAGGGTTGAGGGCGTATTAAAAGGGAAAGTAGAATTCTGTATGAGAGTGTGGAATTTATAACTTGTGCTATGTCCTAGACAAGTATTTTTAAGCCCAAGGCGCCGACTTTAGGAATGAAACTATTTAAATGTGCTTTATAAGCTACCAATTGAGAGGAAGTTTCAGAGGTGTAAAAATCTGTCAATTTTGAGTGACTGTCAGCAAAAGGACATCCTCATGGCTGCTTAGGTCATATATTATTTCTGTAGAATGGACCAATTAATTTTGTGGAACAGGTAAACATAAAAACAAGTTCCCCTAGACAGATTGTGGACAAAAGTATTGCTTTTATTCTCCATTCGCATCATTTATTTCTGCTAAAAACCTACTAAATCAATATTATTTGAAAGCACTTATTCTATTCCATGACTGGGTACCATGTTCTTTTGTCTGAGTAGTTAACTAAGATACTACTCCTGCTTTAAAGCCCCAGCTTCTTTCAAAAATATGTCTTAGAACGAGTAAGCTGTCACATTACTAACTCCGAGTTAAGTATATCTGAGCAAGTAATCTAACAAGCGGTGACATATATTATGGTTGTGTGGTCTCAATCACTCTATGAAGGTGAAAATTGTGGAGGAGGTTTCAAATAGGCTTTCATTTATAAGGAATCTACATATTGTACCTTGATACTCTGATAACCACAGGTCTTCCTGAGCTTTGTGGAGGTTGGAAGCATGGATGGGGTGTGATCAGAGTGGGGGGATCTTACTACTCATTGCCAGGATCTGGCTGGCCACAAAGGAAACTGTGAACTGTACCCTTTCAAGATGAGGACAGGCTGCTATTCACCTCTTTCTGAAATCACATCATTTCCAACTACCCAGTGATCAGAGAAGTTCATTTCTCCCTCAGGATAAATCACATCTGAGTCCAGATAAAATAGATTAATCAAAAGAGTAGTGTTCTCTTGCATTTCCATGCTTCCTTGATTATGTGAGAGAGGAGGATTCTAACCATAGCTACCACTAAAAGACCACCAAGCATTATGAAAGTCAATCCATAATTCTTTCTGAAGCCTTGCATAATTTCTTGAAAAGTAAGTTATTCATCTATGGAACTTGCTGGTTGAGTCTTCTAGTCTTGTTTCATGACTGGCTGTGGTTACTTCTGGGAACAGGAAAAGGGGCCTGTGTTTTTCATCTGGAAGTATGCAGAGACCTTGGGCACATCTCATTCAAAAGAGATCAGTCACAGAAATTGCAGTACTGCATATAAGAGAGTTTATTCAGAAGTAGAATCTTCCATCGCATATTCCTTGACTCCTACATTAAACCTTCTTATATAGTTAATAGCTTATATAGTTAATTCCCTGGAACCTCCTGACCCTATAGCTGTTGTCCTAGAATTGGAAAAACTCATGCTCATGCATTGCCATTTCTCCCTTCTCCCCTACACATTAATATCAATGTCTGTATATACACATTCACATACATACACAAAAGTTCACATCAACACAGGCAAGAATTAAAGTATTTTCACTTTGAAATTGTCTTAAAATATAGGTGAAATGCATGCTGACAACCTCATATAGAAGTTTTTGACTCCACATGAAGTCTTTTGGTTTGTCTGAAAATCCCATCTCTTCTCCCACTGTTCTTATAATCTGTTTGGTCACGGAAAACAAAATAATTAGTTTTATGCAGGTTAAACCAAATGTTAAATTAAAGAACAACAAAAAAAATTTCCTGGGAAGCTTGGTAGGGGACCCTTTTTTTTTCTGATGAGCTCAGCATGTTTAAAACTACACCAGAAAGTTAAATGGATCCTTCCCTTTTTGGTTCTGAAACCTTTCTTGCTTTTCAAATGACCCATATCACTAGGCTGGGAATTTTACTTAGCCAATTTACTTGGAAGAAAGCGATGTTCCATAGGTTATGCTCTGGGCAGGGAAAACTGGGGGTGCCAGTGAAAAAGAGTCTTTCCTTGCCACTGTGACAATGCAGCAGCACTGCTGCTACTGTTCCTGGGGTTTGAGCAGGCATATGGGTACATTTCTGTGGCTGCATCTGTGCATGTGCAAGGAAAGACAATATTCCTCTCTTTTATCAGCAAACAGAAACGTCACGCTCATAAGGCACATGACATACTAACCCCAGGATTTCAATTAGAGCCTCTGCATTGTTTGTAATGGGAGATGGTTTGGGCAGAATAAACATGTCATAAAGGTTAAGGGACTGATTCTGCTTCTAGTTGCAACTCATGTCAGGAAGCAAATATCTCACAGTGCCCTGCCAACATAAAATTTGCATGTGCACAGAATCCAGCCTAAATGTTTATACAGGCTACTAAAAAAAACATGATAAATGGGAGATTTTTGTTGCCAATCACCAAGAAAGGAGCAGAAATGCAGTCTGCAATTCTCTTTGTGCGTTGCTGGTACGGGACATGAGAGTATTCCACTGTGTTTTGCCAGAGAACAGCTTCAATTTGCCACTTATAAGTGTAGGAAGGATGTTTTTGCAGCTTTTCCCATGCTGTATTTATTCACCCTGCCCAGCACTGTGTATTTCTGAGCGTTTTCCTTCTCTGCCTTCCCTCTCTTCCTACAGGTATTGAACTTGAGCACTATTTCTCAAAGTCGTGCCTGAAGTAATTCACAGAGCGAGAACATGCACTAGAGCAGACTCGCTAAATAAGTGAGCACAGGAATAGACCCAAACTGTTGCATTTTCTGAAGTGGCAAGTGGTAGAGGAAGTAATAAGTCTAGATCAGCTCCATTAGCCTGCCAGATTTAATATAGTCGTGATCCACATCCTCCTTACAATCCATGCAACACCTGAATCCAGCCCAAGCCTACTGGAAGTAAGAGCTAGCAGGTGACTGCATTGAACCAGAACAGACACACCAGAATTCACATGCAATCATACACCAAACATAAAGGCTGCATAATAATGTGCCTTTTGTCAAATCAATTTTTTAAATATTTATTTTCTCACAGTCTTAGCAATTTCTGGTCTTCTTAGTGTTACCCCAAAGAAACATGTCTTCAGTGTTCCCTCACCCTCACTCCCTGTTTGTATGTATAAGCAAGTTTCTTCCTCAGCATACTTTTCCCTTTCAATGCCAAGCCACAAATTATTGCAACTTACTGTGCTGAGACCAGGGTTTTGGGGAGAAAGGGCGGAAAGAGAAAGAATGCCCTTGAGCTGTGCTGTGATGGCTTGATGATAGCAGTGGGTTTCCTGGTGAGAGAAAAGAAGCAGTGAACAACTTCTTTGATTTACAAAGACAGATTGTAAAAACAAGCCATGAATCTCTGCATTTACAGAAAGATGTGAATCCTTGGAGCCTGTGACATAAGGAAGGATGGGAAGGTTTGCATAGAATAATAGAAAATGTCGTCCTGAGGTCTATCAAATACAGGTATTTGAAGTGTGGAGCTTGTAAAGTGATGAACTATTCTGAATGCATCAGCTGACATCAAACACATCTACGGCTGTTTGACCAAGCACAGATATAAAATTATTCACCCAGTTTGTCTGTTCCTCTCCCGTTCAGGGACCAGCAGAAAAAACTTACTGTTTGTAAAAATATTGTGAGGGGAGGAAAGCCCCCTCCATAATGCTGTTGTTTTCCCCACCACTTTATCAGGGACTGTCAAGATGTGTGGCAGGGGAACTGGCCTCCACTGAGTACAGCTTATAAAATCATCCTCCTCAGCTGCACTGTCGCAGACAGGATGGGCAGCAGAGTTCCTCAGCTGAGCAGTTCTGCTCACTGCACTCTTTAAGCAATTTCCAGATTTTGTAAAGTCTAATGGTCATAACTTTCCCTATGCCAAGCCCTTTCTCCAACACATTTAATTCCTCTATAAAGCTCTGTACATCTCTATTCTCTCTTGTGACAGGAGTTGAATAATGTCCACAAATGGAAATATCTACTCCTCCTCTTGGCTTGCTGTGGAGCCATAACCCCCCTCCCCCAATATATTCAGTCTAAGTGGATTTACAGAGTTAGTCTGACAGTTTCTGAAATAGAAATCCTCTGGTTCACAGCAGAGTGCAAGCACTGCTGTCTCTACAGGCAGGCCAGTGCTTCTTGCTTTTCTTTAAGATGGACTCTCTCCGATGACGTGGGGGCAGAGGAGGTACCACACCCTGTCCAGCCGTCGGCCACGTGTTGAGACAGCTCTCACAACTGCCAGTTCTTCTTGAAGGTTTTACAATGAAAAAGTTTCAAACAAACATCAGATGAAAGCAATTTCGAGTCTAAACCAAGCATGGCCAGGTTTGCCTTGGTGATTTATTGGTGAAAGTCATCAGCTCCTATTACCTTTTTCTTGAGCCATGCATTTCTCTGGCTTGCAGACATATCTAGGGCCTGATTCTTTTCCTATTGAAGTTAATGGGAGGTTTTGCCACTGGTTTCAATAGGAGGCCTCTAACTTTCCAACCTTCTGCCTATAGAGTCTTGAAGTGCTTCCAGGTTTCCATCACAGTCTGCGGTTCCCCTCTTTAAGTCAATTGGACATTAACAGATTGCCTGGGTCCACACCTTTGGATAGAGAAAAGCTCCAGATCTGATTCAGCGCTCACTCACACACCAGCTTTATACCCCAGTGGAGTTCCTCCTGATTTATATTGGCAGGAGAGTGAGGTCCAATGTTACTTATGCCTGGGTCATTGCCAGAAGAACACGGAGAGAATTCAAGTCACTTGTTATCCCCTTCCCCGCACCTCTCAATCACAGCATAAATGTATGTACATATATGTGGATATATTGGAATCATCTGGACTCTTTTATGTTATTTGCCATCAAAACTGACTTCAAATTCAAGTTTTAAAGTTGAAATAACAAAGAAGGAAAAAAGAGTCAGAAGGGAGCCAGCTGCAAGGGTACTCACAATTTTCATCAGTCTATGGGACACTCCTAATAACATATTTTACTACTTTGTAGTGAACTTTCTTTGCTTCTGCCATAAATATATTCCCTATGCTGTAAATGAATAGCTTGCAAGCTCAGTAAAGTTAATATAGAAGAATAAATCTTAACTACCTAATGTCAGGTCAGAAATATAAATCTTATCTAATATGCCAGGTCAGAAGGAAAGAATACTTTTCGCTGAAAATAGCAAATACTTTCCAATGCAGAGTAGGAACTTATTTTTCTCTTTAAAAAAATGTGCTGCCCCTAATAAGATGGGTTGAACAGTCTCTTTTTAGAATCTCCAAAAGAAAAATAAACACATAGAGCAGAGTTAATTTATAAAATGCTCCAAAGTTTATCTTGGCAGAACAGTTGTAGGCAGTGAGAGTTCTCTCCCTCTCACACATGCATTCATACACACACACACACACAGACACAGACACACATCTCAAAATTAGGACAGGCACTTACAATAGCAAACGCAACAGAAAAGTTAGAGATCTGAGTAAATTCATAGATTCTTAGGCTCTTGTTTTCAAGTCAATAGAAATTTTTCCAAAGAAAGACAGCAATCCTTGGTGCCTTTTTGTGTAAGTACAGACCTGCTGTGTCACAGTGGGGGATGGTGAGACACACAAGTGCCTCATGTCTCAGGTCACCCTCCCAGGTACCAGAACTTCTGCCAGCTGTAAGGCAGCGATGCAGCCACCATCCCCTCCTCCTGCCTGCCCAAGACCCCACTTGCTGGACACAGCCTGAACAGCTTGGTTGTTGACCTGCTAGCCAGCTGCTGCTGGCACATAGGTCCCTCACAGTAGCCACAGGCTCCTACTGCTGCCTGTTCCTCCTCCACACCCTCTTCTCACACTCTGTTCTCCTCAGACCCAAGGTACCTTCAGAGGCTGAAGAGATGAAGCCTACCAAGGGCTTTCAGCCTCACAGGGTTAGCTTTATTTATTTGAAGTCCATATCAGCCCATGCCAGGGAGCCACAACAACTGGGAAATACTGCAGATTCCAGATCTACCAGCCAAGAGATTTTCCAAGAGCACAGCGGGTGCTATGCTGGCATCTCCAAACAATTTGGAGCTCCTCCACCTCTTAGAGCAGCCACGGGCCTTTCATACAGGTTATTTACTTCAGTGTCTGCAAAACAAACACTCAAACAGTCATTTCCCTCACAGTAAACAAGAATAGAGGCAGTTTTACGTGACTGAAGCACAACCCGTGGGGTGTGCACAGTCCTCTTGGACCCTCAGAGCCACCAAGCTACAGAATGCAGAACCCATCTCACTAAAACCCCACAGAAGAATGCAACAAGTAGGTTCTTCTCTTCTCTTCTCTTCTCTTCTCTTCTCTTCTCTTCTCTTCTCTTCTCTTCTCTTCTCTTCTCTTCTCTTCTCTTCTCTTCTCTTCTCTTCTCTTCTCTTCTCTTCTCTTCCCTTCCCTTCCCTTCTCTTCTCTTCCCTTCTCTCTTTCCTTTTTGGCTGCTGGGAAGTTGCCAGTAATGTCCAGCATTTGGTCTGACAACTGTTCTACTGTAAATATTTAGAAGAATCCATTAGAGATTAAACAAAGTGTAAGTAACTGCTCCTAAGTGATAGCTCTTATTAATGTTTGCAGCTATAGACACTTTACAAATGCATGTGAAAGTCGTACTTGTAGGCTGCTTGTAAGAAAGGGCAAGACAGAAGGCAGCAACCAGAGCCCAGTGTAATTTGAGCGTCAGTGTGTTATCATTACAAATATCAGCACAGAGACAGCGTTCTGTAGTGTGTGTGTACCATGCTTGCAAATCTTCCAGACAGCAGCGGGTAGAGTGCGTTACCCTGACCGATGTGTTTTAAATGATCCCTATGAAGACGCAAAAGTACTCGGAGTCCCTGTTAAGGCATCTTTGCTTTTCTCTGGTCTGCCCCAAAAATATAACCTAGCCACCCCCCACAAAAAAAAAAAGAAAACCACACCCAAACCACCAAGTCCCCTTCCACCTCAAAATGTATCAAGAATTGTCATGTGTTACACAGGAAAAGACAAGCACTGCTCTGGTGGATTTTTTAAACTCTTATTGTATTCCAAAATTATACTGTTCATACAGAATCTTAAATGTTCCCTGTGCAGCAGGATATTAGTAGCAGAGAAGGGATGGACACTAACATGGTTCTGGAAGTCATTAGGCAATACTTAAGAAGTAATTCTAGCAGAAGTCTCTTTCCAGTGGACATAATTTTGAGAATAAAAAATGCTGCTTTTACAACAAACTGTGGTGAATGAAGATGCATAGACACATATACATGTAAGACAATTTCTCTGCTTAAAAAATAGATTATGTTCTAGGAACACAGTGAACTGCAGGTAAATGTCTATGCATGTGCATACCATAGCAGACTTTTCTATCATAACAGAAGTTGGTGATACAGATTTTCAAAATTTTAATTACCTTATTTATTGTCAGTGGTCAGAGAGTAGAGTGTGCTTGTTCCGATACAGAAGGGGTAAAAATTGGATCACAACATTTGACTCCAGTCTCAACTTGAACAAGTTAGGTCCTGCAAGAAGAAGGCCTGGAGCTTGTCCAGACCACTCATGGTGTTTTCCCAAGGTGGTAATGTCTGCTACTCACAAATAATGCATGTAAGGCAAACCTCTTAGCATCACATCTAACTTTTAAAGCTAGCAGTCTCCTTCTCATTTCTTGTCCCCTTCCCTTAAATAAAATATCTGGGTAGTGTCCAGGTCATTCTAGACATCAGTCTGTGCTCATCCTTTCCACTCAGTTTCATACTCATGCCCAACCTTTCAAAATTAGTCACCATTTTCCATACATAAGTTTAGATCTTATTTCTGGAGAAATAGCTAAAAGCAACCTGGACAACTGGGAGGGTTGGGTATGAGCTACTGAGCAGGAATGTGCTTTGTGGGTACTCCCATCTCTGACCATGGTGACTTACAGAGTTGGTGGCTTCTGTGTCACAGCAGGGAAGAAGGTAGGATGCAAGGCAATTTATCTTCTACTGTACCTCTATGTGTGCATATATAGGAGCTTCAGAATGCCAAGCAGAAGAGATACTCATCCTCTAGAAAAGCTGTAGAGGGGCAGACTCAGTGGTCTCTTCAAGAAAGAGGAACATTAGTAAGTTAGTGGATAGCTGAGACCAACTGACGTTGTTTGGCACAAAACTCCCCTAAATGACTGTGTTCTCCTCAAAATAATAATAGCAAGAAGCAGAAGCAAGAATGCACCAGGCTTTTAAAAACCTGTACAAATATCAGTTCATTTTTCATTTTAATCCTCTTTTTACAAGATGGTATTTTCCTAAGTTTTCGAAAATTGTAGAGGAGGCAGGTATCTTCTAAGACTAGCCAACAACAGTGATCTCATTTTAAGAGACACAGACCACTTAGTTGCAAATGTTGCTAAAGTCTGGGTGATCAGACCTCTTTATCCCAATGAATCTCGAGGATCTTTCACTGGATAATTTGGCAGAGATCTGTTGATATTTAGAGGACAGTGATGTTTGGCTCAAATAAATAATTTGACTGCAGATATTGAAAGTATGAACATCAACAACCGAGCTAGCCACTGGACATAAAATGGCAACTCCTGGGCTACCTCATCCCAAGGCAGAGGTTTAAAATAATTCAGATGGACTGAGCCCTACAAGTGTTTATTTACCTCCAATGACTACAAAGCCTTCTATTCCCAAGCCCAGAGGGTNCAAGTGTTTATTTACATGACTACATATAATGTAGTCTACATTATGTCTAATAATGTAGACTAATAATGTAGTCTAATAATGACTACAAAGCCTTCTGTCCCCAAGCCCAGAGGATCTCCCCCTCTTCATCCACAGAATTAAAACAAGACAGATGTTGACTCTTTAGGAGCCCAGACAGCTGGCTCAGCCACGGATGTCCAAATCTGCTGTGCCTACAAGAGAAAACAAATGCCAGCATAGGTCTTCAAGTGCAAGCACCTTACTATTTAAAATTGAATAAAAAAATTTCAGAGGTCCGAGATCGTAGCTAAAAGGCAACCAAACCTCCAGAGTTCTTAATTCCTACTCTGGAGCCATGCTTGAATGTTCAAGGGCAGCAGACATTTTAACTATGCATAATTTTAGGGGGGATTGCTGGGGTATCATTATGCCTCAAGTTTGTGATGCTATGGGCCATTCCCACTTATGTTACAACTTGATGGCCACAATGAAAACAATTGCTTCTCAAAATTTGCTGTTCCATGTTAAGTTACAGCTTAAGCACATGCAATTTGAGTGTGAAACTGCTGACCAAAAATAGAAATACCTTACACCCGTGTAGCCCAAATATGAATGCACAGTGGGACAGTGGGAGTGGGGATCCCTTTTAGTGAGGACAGGTCACACCTTCAGAGCAGGAGACACACTGAAATGGGGATGAAAGAACAGTATAAAAAGGGAGGCTAGAATTATAAAGGTAATATTTCTTCTTTTGTTCCCAGCCTTACTGGCTGAGGGAATATGCTGTTTAGGGTAAGGGTGTCTCTCAGTTCTGTATAGGACAGCACCATTAACACTCCTGCAAGATGCTAGCTTGAAGAAAGAAAGTGGAATATATGCCATAATTCATAAAAGAGAGTAGCATTGAACAACTTGGCTGGTTTTTCCTTCAGCTTTTTGAAAGAGGAGGAGTACTACATTATTTTACTCCTTTTTTAATGTAAAACGACATTCCGTCTTCACATCCTCTTTAAAATACTAACTTACTAGTGCTTTTTAAAAATTTTCTTTGATATAAAGAATAAAGGAACTGAACAAGGGATGATACAGTTGAAGAAATTTAGATACATGTTTAGGCTTTAAAAAAATGAAAAAGTATGGTTTATTTTCTTTTGTTTTGTCAGTAATTTCATAGGTATGTTAAACTGCATTAGCAAAGCTGCTAAGACACAACGAGAGAAAATCATGTGACATTAAAAGGATACTTTCTTGATATTCTCCCATTCTCCATCCTGTACAAATATATAATGGTAAAATCAACAAATCTCCTACTATCTCTTTGCTTACACTTATGCCTCATTCAGCAGATATGCTACATTGAAACCTTACTAGACATAAAAGTCTGACTTTCTTCATAAGGCAGCAATGTGGAGTTTGTTATAACGGAATTAATGTTTATTTAATTTCTGAAATCTCCTGTGAAACAAGTAGTTCTCAAATCACAAAGAAAATATTGGATCATCACCTTATATTAGAAATGCAGCACTTTTATTTGCTTTTATCCACAATTATTTCATTCTATCTTTTTTTTTTTTTTAAGAATTAGATTTATAAGCATAACACAACCCACTGGGAATTAGAAAACAGTGACATTGCTGCTGCTATCTTAAGGCAAAATGCTAACATAAGGCTGGCTTGCCAGCATGTGCCCCTACAAGGGGTACAGCAACAAGGGGTGTCTGAAGGTGCCCAGGATAAACTGATGGACCCACTCAATGGTTCCTTTCCCAGGCACAATAATTTATGGTTAAGCTACAGCATGCTTTTAAAAAAGATATATCACCTCTGATTTGAAATATACATGTGACTGAGATTATACTGCCTCCCTGAGACTGCTGCAATGATTTTATCTACCAAGGCTTTCTGAATTTCGTCTTGGTTAATGCAGTTCAATCTCACTGATACTTATTTCCAGCCATTGATCTATTATATCTTTACTACCAGTAGCAGATATCTTTATAGCATAGATATTTTAGGGGCAATGATTTGTTACAGACTACCTTTTTTTTTTCCCCTGCCTAGAGAAAGACCTGCTGTTGTGAACTGTGCCTCAGACAAGGCTGGTTTTGGAGAAAACTGTTCCCTAAGCTAGTTGCAGATTTTACTATGCTTTTTTATCTCAAAGAACAGGCATGACTGAGGCCTCAGCATATCTGAGCTCAGCCCTGTTCTATGCCAGTGAAAGGCTTTTGATGATAAGTGTTCGTGTACCTGTTCTTTGCTTACAAAGTTGCTACAGGAGAATTGGGGCAGGGTCTAACACAGTGCTGTTCCTATGTAGTGACCAAGAAACTCTTTCACTCTGCTGGAAGTGAAGACATGAGGACATCCCAATTTCCCTCATTGCTGTGCCCTGCCTGCCACCAGCAGTTCTCAAGCATTGTGAAGTAACAAGACACTCCAAAGCTTAAAGATCTTCTTAATTTCTGGTCCTGAATGATAGCTTTGGCATGGGCATTGGGATGGCTGTGCCTCCTCCTTTGCAGCACAAAGCAGAATAAGGCTATTAGCAACCAATCTGGATTTGCTGGCAAGAGTCACAGCTTTAACCCGAGATGTTCCCCAAATGTCTCAATCCAGACTGGTTACAGCAGCCATCAGACAGGCAGTGCATTTCTCATTCTTCTCCAAACATGTGTTGTTAAAGGTAATAGGGCCCCTCAAGCATTTACTTACATCATGGAGCTGCATCTCATCTGATTGCTGTAAAGAGCTTTGAGGACCACAGGGTGAAAAGTCCTACAGAACTGCACACATATTTGGAGTCTTATTGCTGCTGTTGCTATGTGATTATATAATTTTCTCAGGGATTTTAAGCATGGTTGAAATCACAATAGTTTGCAATAATTATTCTCTTTTTCCCATGTACGTGATAAACTTTGTAAATGTTTTCCCTGATCATTTGGCCTCCTTTTTATTTAGTTTGCCTTTGAACACCTCTTTCTAATTTTCTGTGAGAACACCTTTGTGGTACTGGCTTTTTTCCATATGGAGTGTTACATACGATGTTGGTATGGAAAGTATTACACGGCAAACAGCAGATTTAAGCTGAAAAAGATACTTTAGAGATTAATGAACAGGCTTTGAGTCTCTCCTTTTATAGGACACTGGTTTGATTCTTTCTGCAATCAAAGCAATCTGTTTGCCTTCCTGTGAGGATATAGTTTAGTAGCCCTTTATAAAACTACTTAGTAATCTAAAAGTTGAACACCTTTATATTAAAAAACCACTGAAATTATCATCTTTGTTGAATGTCTCACTGAGACACAAAGGAACAGGACCGCTGACTCCAAGCACTGTAGGAATGTTACTCCGAAGTGTAATGGCAGTGATTTAAAATGCATGAACATTAATTTTAAAAAGTTAATAAAGTAGTGCTAGAAGCATTTCATAAGTCTTTTGAATTCACACAGATATGCTTTTCTCTGCATTAGTAGGAAAGAGAATTTTTTTTCTGATCTTCTAAAAATAAGGAGAAAAGAGTAATGGTTTTGCTCTCTGGAGCACCACGAAAACATGGTCATTATGTTGAAAATATTTGATATTTTATTTTTCCCAATATGAAGTTACCTAAATCTACTGAGAAGCTAAAAAAAGGAAAATGTTTAAACTTTGAATTAGTTAATGACTGAGAAGTTCAAGGCATTATTTTCAAAGTTAGTATGTTAGGAGTTAGGCTTTTGCTTGCTTCAGGAAGATAAGTGTCTGCTTCAAGAACAAGAGACTCCATTCAAGAACAAGTCCTTAATTTTAATCAGGTATTTAAGTTTAATTGAAGTCAAGGGGTCTGTAACATATATGTGTAGGTAACCATATGCTGATGTGCTTTTTCAAATGGGGAGGAATTTAATCATGGGCTTACATGGTAATTGTATGGGGGTTTTTTTTCCAGTTTGGTCTGGGTAGGCAGAAAGTAGCATAAAAGGGATCAAGAAACATTAAAGTTTGTTAACTTAGTGCTCAGTGTAGAGAAGAAAAATAGCCTTTTATTTCCCTGAAATTTCTGACATTTTTGTTATTTTTCTTCTCCCTGTTGCTCTTTGTTCATGAACCACAGCTCTCGTTTGCTGTGGACAATTCCCAAAGGGAACATTCCTCACCGGAGTAACTTACCCAGCTCTTTTCCTTAATTTACAGTGAGTACAGCACCCCTTGCAGAATCCATAGCAGACCTATTGGCTGCAAGCCAGTGCTAATAGCATGTTTTCCAATAATCTAATCTCTTCAGTCACAGAGCAGAAATCAGAAAGTTAAAAGAACTGGCTTCTCAACTTGTCTCAGTCCGCCTTTGAAATCTGTGCATGGAAATGTGCGAATAACTACAATAAATTGTTACCACACTTGCACCCATGACTCAATAGTTGTGCTCAGAACAATGTGATGTATATGAGAGAACCCTCTATAAAACAAGGTTTAATGTGGTGCCAGGAACAGAATCTCTCATGAAGACTTGCTCGTGCAAAGAAGCCAGAAATTTCAGCCAAAGCTGAGGACATATTGTAAATATCCATGAATTAAACACCTCACAATCCTTAGAGATAGGTATCATTTCTCCTTTGCCGACAAAAAAAATTGATGCTCAAAGATGACAAAGCCAAAACTTCTAAGTTTGGCTCTAGAAGTGAAGTAGCAATTCTTTGATTGGACTCCTGAATAAATAGCTGCATTCTCAGACCTCTGACCGCCTGTATCTTCCACAGACATTCTGAAAATGAGTGTATATACACAGGAATGAAGCAGGAAATTAGTTGTGTCACTGGAGGCCCTAGGTTTGAAAATGTAGATTCTAGTACTTTACAATACTAGAAAGTGACCATAACCAGCCAGCTTTATCAACCTTCAAACCTAAAACCCCTAACTTTCTTCAAAGGCACATAACTCAGTGGTATTGTTAGGGAAAGACAAAGCAACTAGATGTCAAAAGCTAAGCTTTTATTTTCTTCACATGCTTTCTTTTTCCTGTGTGCTGGACTGTACATATTTTTGCTTTGGAGGTGGGGAACTGACACCATCAAAATAATTTTTCTTGATTTCTAACATTATGCAGAGCTCTGGTGGTCTACAGATTACAAGTTCATAATTGGGTCCATCGTTCTACCCCAGGGCTGGATCCCCTCATGTAGGATTTTTATTGCTGTCACCAGGAGCACATGTTGTTGGGTGCTTGGGGTAGCAGTTGGCTACCTCTGTGAGACAAATGGCCTGACTTGCCTCATGCAAGTCCAGGAGGTCAAGGAGTCAGTTAAGGAGGATGTTTTCATTCTAGAACACAGCTCAGTCTTTCCTTTCACTCATTCCCTTTTGGCATCTGCCTGTGACATTTTTTAGCACAATTTTTCTGCAGCAGCCTGGCATTTTGAGTGGTGGTGTTGCGGTCATCTCACATCCGAGCCCTGTCTCATGGCAGCCCAGCACGGTGGCAAGCCACTAGCCATCAGCTGAGTTGCCAAATATTCATCATATTGGCTGCTTTAAAAATAACTGTTGTGATTTCATGTTTGTCTAATATCTAGGGGATGTTTGGTTTTCACTGAAGCCTAACTAATTGTTGGTATAACTTATATTAGACTATTCTGTTTGCAGTAATGGGCTCTTTTTCTATCATTCATTCTGCATCAGCTTAACTTAATTAAGTTACAGAATGACAAAACAGAACAGTCCTCTCTTCTTCATTACTGGAGTTATTAAAAATACGTTCTTCAACAGAGCATGTTGCAAAGTGCTAAGGATATTTTGCAAGCTGGCTAAGGCATCCAATGCCTGAAAAAGCAGCTCTCTTAGGCCATGAAACAGCAAATGGATAATTTTCTTGTGCAAGAGCTTGGATAAGAAGAGCTGTCTTGCAAATTTGTACTTGCAGAACTAGGTTAAACATGCACATTTGGGATGCTGCTCTGATCCAGCCCAAATTATATGACACCTATCATTGCTACCAGTTAAATACTTCAACAAAAGTATATTTTTATGACCACTTCTTCAGTTGTCATATGTCACTGTCTTCAGTGTCAGATGTCACTTTGGATGTGTACCAGCAATATTAAATAATGTATTAGACATATAAAAAGATCAATCCTTAAAATTTATAGTTCATAGTTCGCCCATTAATCTTTCCAAATGTGGGGGTTTTATTTTCACTTTAGGCTAAAGACAAACTTTAAAGACAAATTAGACTTTTTTTTCCTTTTTTTTGGTGGTTGTACAGAAATATTAAAGTGGCTTCGAAGACATTGCATTTGCATCTCTTACTAATAAAACATTTAATAAGACTTATAACGATAACCCAAAGTTTCCTAGATGCTTAATTCTTGATTTTATATATAATTACTGGGCTATGAAGTTTTGTTTTTCTTTACCTAATATTGTCAATAGGTGGCCTCAGTTTATTTTTATTACTGTAGAATTTCTTTTTTCTTTTAAATTGAAATTCTATATCCTATAATTCCTTATCACCTTTACAATGTTGCTATTGCTATTTTAAGTTAGGCACTCAGACAATCAGTAATGGGAAAAAACTCCATTAGAAGATATCACTCTTTAAAAATAGAAATATTTTGTCAAGTAGTTTGACAAAATTTTGTCAAAATTTATTTTCAAATAACTGAAAGCATGTATTCCAAACAAAGTGAATCAGATTATCTTTTTATTCTTGTGGAATGTTTAATTTTTTGCACTGTATGTCAATTTTCAAGGAATTCCACTTTAGAAAATCCTTGTTCAATCACATTCCTGTAATCCTCTGTAGATGTGATCTTTATGAGCAGACACCGAAGCAGAGCAAAATATTCATAAAGACTTTTAATCAATTAAACTGACTTCCTGGTTGCTGCACATCCTCTCCAGGGCATCCTCAAGATGCTGGAGCAGGCTGGCAGCTTTTAGCCTTAGATTGCTTGGGAGGCAGTGGCCATGGGGCTCCCCTTACTAGGAAGAATGTGGATAAAGGGGTGTACGAGGGACCTGTCTCCAACCTTCATTAACCCAGCAGCTGTGGGGAGTGTTTTCCACTCTGGAGGTGGCAGCAAAGGGACAACATGGCATTTGGTCTATGCAGCCACTGGCTGCAACATTCACCTACAGCCCTGTGCAATCTGCAGCTTCTTGTTTCAAATACAGCCTGTGCATAAGCTTTCAATTAATTTAACTATCTGGTAAGTTTGATGTGTCAGCGTTGTGCTGTTAATTGGATTTGGGATAACAAGCATACTATTACAGACGTTACATTAATTAAAAAAAAAAAAAACAAACCAGAAACCGAACAGAAGTTTTAATTCATTTTAATTCATTTTCTCTTCCAATCAACTGAGCTGATTGGTGTGCAAATCCTCAAGGAAGTGGTGGTATACCACCACAAAGAAAATGCACCGTTTCTCTGCTTTAGCACAAAATGGATGATAGCCTTGATTTCGTCACCAGCACCCCAATAATTCAGCTCAAATACTTTGTAGCACAGCTGTAGCTCAACAGTAAACTGCCTGCTGTGTGTCACTGCAGTGATGTCAGATGTATGACGGTTTTGGGGAAGTGAGTGATGCTCAGTGTGAGCGCTAAATGTCTTTCATGTGGGTCAGTGTGTGCGGCAGTGAAGCTGGTTGGGAGGGAAAGGCTCAGACTTCAAAGGGAGGGCAGCAGCAGAAGGGGTGATGAAACAAGCCCTAACTACGTGCCATTCATAGTTACTTCACTAGAAAATCCAGGCACATAAAGCTGTTGAACTGAGTCAGTTTCTTAGCAATCGGATGCTTACTTAAATCTCACCCATCCTATTATTTAATTGCAATCCAAACAGGCCATCCAATCACACTGCCCTCTAAAAATGAGATAACTGTGCTCCAAACCATGCACTACCCCAGTGTCAATTAACACATTAGTGAAATCCTCACCCCTTTCTCTTCACAGGAATTTTACCACCAACTTTAGTGGGCCGGGACTTTTGTCAGTGAGTCCAAGCTGACGGGTGATGATGTCTCATCTGTTTTCCACTAGAGTCGAATTTGATTTCACATCATACTGTCCATGTTTTGCACTCAGACACTTTTGACTTCTTTCTCTTTTAGACTAGCATGAGTCCCAGTGACATGAAGGAAAGGTGAAAAACAGTTGGATCATCATTTGCTGAATGTTGATAGCACTGCAGCAGAGAAAGGGTCACTAGTATTTTAATCATTAATTTCAACTTGGAATTTTGGACAGTATCTTGTGTCACTGGCAGATGGATGGTCAGCCTGGAGAAGTTAGCATTTTTTCCTCATGAAAATTTGAGATCAGCGTTTTCCTTGTTACAATTCATAGAATACAATTTTTAGAGACTTTCCAGCACTGTGATACTCCTTAGTACCTACACTATCACGTGAAATCTTGGCGTGACTCTTGAGTTTAAAGAGACAGGTTCCACTTCAGTGTTTCAGGTGTCAGTCCAAAACCGTTCCACTGCGAGCAACATACTTGGTTCTTCCAGTTAGCTTCAGTATGGTATGAATTTAATAGTTACACAGAACAAAAGAATTTCATTCAGTACAAATATTTGATCAGTTCCACTTAGGAAAATACACTAAATTGAGAGGATATTAAGTAATTGACCAAAGGCACATCTGAGCACCGCCAAGGCAGTGGGCTGGCTTGCTGTCTGACTTATTAATTTTTTAACGCTGTAAACATGGTAGTAGAAAATCATAGTTTCGACATGGGATTACAGGCTTTTGCTGTCTAAACCCTTCTCCCTAGTCCCCAGCATGGAAAGTAAAATCTGTTATATCCTGCTGTTCTTTCTGTGGTTTCTGAAACAAAACTTTGAGAGAAAAACTCTGGTCTCAAAAGACCCTGTGGGAAACGAGAAACTTGCAAATGCTACTGTAGTTGTGTAATGTTGACAGTATGAGCTGAGTGATCCTTATACAGATTGGAAATACACGAGCATCTGTGTAATATGCAACAATAAAAGTCTCCAGTATCTTAGGAGAAAAAACAGGAGAAGTAAATGGGGTGTGGGGGGTACAGGCTCTGCTGCCACCACGATAGCCTAAGCATTCACAACCTTTGTTAGAAACACAAATGTGGTAGATGGAACACTACCATCAAGCAGAAGGTCAAGCATTTCTCAAAGAATGAGCATGTAGAATATACATTTTTGCTTCTTTACTGGGTAGAAGCATGCATCTCTCATAGGGAAGAGAATGGAGAGTCAAGGGAGTCATAGTGATGTTGACAACTCGGTTTTTAGAGTTCTGTGTCCACAGGAGCAGTATAAAATCAGCTGGGGATCTTGATGGCAGCAACTTGCAGGATTAGAGTATTAAAATACTGTCTATATGTGCATCCAATATAGTATCTTTCCAAAAGTCACACCTCCTTTTTTATCTGAGCACAGATGCTTTATTTACAAGTAGCTGAATCTGACAACTGTCATAACATGCTGGTTATACAATTATTAGGTTACTACAATTACTAGGTTATTACTTTTAATAGATCACATACTTACCCTTCTATAATAGCTCTTTTTATTTAGACAAGAAGAGGGAGATTATGTAATTGAGTTTTACACTTTTGAAAAAATTCATAATGTATCATCTTGAAGGCTGGGTATTTAGAAACAATTACAGGTGACTCTAAAAATAATATCTGTAATTGCTTATAGGATTTAGAACTTGGCGTGAGAAGGTATTGCATGACCTGGTCCTACCTTCACTATCACTATCAGGGTGCTTAAGGCAATTTTCTCAGGGATCACTTTTGGTTCCTATACCGCTTAAACTTTCTGGATCCTTGAATGTTGGTGGTGCTCCATAATATGTGGAAAAAAAAAAGTCAATTTCCCTTCTCTCTCCATGAAAAGAATTTTTCAGTTTATTTACAAAACTCTCTGGAATGACAAGGAGCTATTTGTGGTTGCTGTGGCTGATTTCTGTTGTGCTGAAGATGCTAGGAAACTGCATAAAACTCTGCACCCCTGGTGAGATTTTTCAGCCTGTTGATGCTCTTTCTAACCAAATTCAGGGGAAATGTGTTCTGGCTGCCAGCATACTTAATTTTCAGGATCACTCTGCCAGACATGTGTTTAATAATGATGAGGCAATCCCCAGTGAGGTCTTGGCCATTTGGGCCAAGGGCCTTCTTGCTTGTAGACACCACTACAAAACAGCTATGGATACTCCCTGAGACTGTGAAACAATCCCATACTCATGTTTCTGTTCCTTTTTAGAACTGTTGACATTTGGTGAATAAAATAGGTTGGTTTCTTTTCCCTCAGATGTGAAGTGCCTCTTGAAAAGATTTTGTCAAGCCAGGCAGATGTTTGGGGAAAATTTTTTTGGTTTGTATAGGATCTTTTCCCTTCAAAACATAGGAAGACACTTGGGAATCCTCTTTGCTACATGTTTTGTATCAGGAGGAAGCAATACTCTGAAGTAAAATAGAAGTCAGACAAATCTCTGGAGGACTTACCACTGTCTTAGAAAGACATCCTAAAGTATTTGTGAAGAACAAATCACAAGGAGAAGCAGAAGACATTAAGCCTTTAACAGGTGACTTTTAGGCTGATTTTTCCTCTTTGCCTCTTTTGTGGATGCCTCAGGTTCCCGTAGATTTAGAGGAGGCTGAACAGAGTTCACATTCCTCAGTTATCACCACTGATTCGGTTTCATCCCAGAAAACCTATGGCCAATCCAGTGTAGTAATTGCCACGTACGGGTCTGTGTTCCCCAGCTGCTGGCCCATCACAGCACACCCAGGCCCTTGCCTCCCTGCAGGTGATTTGAGGCCTAGCGATCAAGCAGAGTTTAGCCTGCAAGACTGAACTCAGGGTTCCCCTGAGGGGCTGGCAATCTGTTAAGCACTGATGATACAAATTTATCAAACCCATGCACACTAGCTCTCCTGATGCTGTCCCACCACTCCTGGGTTTGTCCCTGCTCTGCACTGCCTGTTGCCTCCACAGCAGCTCAGCATTTTTGTCCCAACCTTGTGTGTCCCACCTCTAATGCTTTTCCACACTAAGAAACATTGTCCAAGAAAGAGTCTGAGGAAATACGCTGTGGTTTGCAAACTGAATTCCTTAATGACTTTCTCATTAGAAGAGCTGACTGCCAAATGCTGTTTGCGTTTGCCTAAAGGACGGTCTGCATGATTGAGAGTAGCTCTGCTTTACATGAAGCATTGTTTTCAGGCCACCACCACAGGCAGCTGCTTCTCACTGGGCAAGGGAAAGAGAAAGGAACGTGAGGGAGTGCACAGAGCAATCGAATGACACGAGAACCCATGGGATTTCCCATCCCAAATCCCCACCACCACAAGGGCTAATGTCCGCCTGGGTGCTGTGTGGTGGGTAAAGCTGAGGTGGGGTCTGGCTCTGGCGGCGAGGGGCAGCCCAGCTGGGAAAGCCGAATTCCAGAGCAGCTCTGCTGTGAAAATATTTCCTGTGAGAATGCGCAAGCCTGAGAAACCAGGAGCAGCAGCAGGGATGGATTTCATTTGCCTAGCGCATCCATTTCGAGAGCAAACCTCTAAAATGGACATCTTGTTGATGGAGAGAGGTGATGAGACCGTTCACCTCAGCTGCGGCAAATAGGCAAAGAATATTCTTCTACCCTCTGCTTCTCCCCTGGCTGTCAGTTTGTATGCCAGCTGGACTCCTCCTGCATTTTCTTATTTCCATGTCTTTTTGATTCCACAAATTTTAATCTATATATGGAGTAAAACTGATTGAAAAATGTCATTGTGAACATTTAGAATTTATTTGCTGCATATGGTCAAAAGCTAGCTTCTCCTCCCTGAAAGTTCAGATTCAAATTCAGCTCCTTATCCTTAACTTTCTATTTTTAACAGAGACCACGACTCATTGTTTCCAGAGTAGGGCTTTGGAAAATATTCTGAAATTTCATTTGCTAATGAGTCTTAAAACTAATATCTGGACAAAAAGCTTGCACAAAAAGAGGCCTCTGGGAAAAAAAGGGCTTAAAGCCAGACAGGGGAAGGGAATAGTTCAATATTAATTTAGGGTCTTCTCTAATCTCCAGTATTCAGGCTTTCCAAAAAGAAAAAGGAGAGGGATGTATTTTGGACCTATAGCCATTCATGAGTCTGCACATGCATAGTTTGTACCACTTCTGGCTGATGTTAGTGTAAGACATGAGAAAAAACTTGTCTGTGGGTCTCCGTGCTCCCACCATTTACTTTGCCCATTGCTATGCTGCATTTTCCATCCCTGAGGGTCTATGATTTCACTGTGCTCAAAAAGTGTTTGAATACATGAGTGTGGAACATTCAATGGTTAATAGGGTCATGCATGGAATATTTCATCCTCATTGAGCCAGTTCTGAACATTATTGAGGATGTTTTATATTTCATTTTTTTGTCTTTGCAAGGGAGCAGGTTACACCAAAGACCAGGTGGTTTCAAGCAAGAGTATTTAGCCAGAGCATTTCTTGGACCTGTTTGTAATGCTGTAGTCCATACCTCCTGTTCTTTAGCTAGTCTCTAACCCACAAGGCCACAGTGCCTGACCCTCTGCCAAGGTGCTGGACCTCTTTTCATCCCTCTTACCACATCTATAATTTGTGGTTAACAGGAGTGGGCTGTGCTCTCCTAGTGCTTTTTCACCTGCTTTTTCACTTCAAAGCGTTTCTTAAAGTGGGTATGTATTACTTACCCATTTCCACTGTGGACCCAAGTACAGACATTTGAAGCAATGCTTACACCTGGTGTACCATGACTGGATTTCACCAGACAGGGTTTATGTTTCCAGCATCTTGTGGCACATCCCTTAAACACTGAGCTCAATATCTGATATGGGGGAAAAAAAGAGGTGAAACTTCTGGTTGCTTCCTTAGGATTATGGTGTGCTGTTGCTGAAGCACTTGGGATCTGCAGGTACTAACACTTCATTGCAATGAGAGAGGAATAGTAAGGGCCAGTTCTGTACCCAGAAGTAATAAGTTCCCTCCCTGTGGCAGAAATATGTTTTACAGCCTGAGTTTGCTGTGTTTCCTTCTTCCATCCCTTCAACCCTGCTCAGCCTTTGCAGCAGGGGAGGGACCAGCCCCTACATCACAAGGATCTGGCAAGCACCTGGATCTGCACCAGAGAGGGTGGAGGCTGAGAGGTAACAAGGAGATCTTCAGCTGGAGCTTGGAGAGGCCTAATTTCAAACATGCTATCTCATTCTCTAGGCACAAATATTTTTGCTCCATAGTTTGTTTTCTCCCAGGTTCAATGACAAAACCCAGTGCTTTCAAAGAATGCCAATTTCTGGAGCATGTGGCCTGTCCCTCCCTGCTTTGATTCTTGCCTGAGCCAGAATAAGGGTCTACCCTTAGTGCAAGTGCAATGAGAAACTATTTTATTAAACAGATACAAGACTCAAAGAAATGCCAGACACAGTAGGAGAAAATCCAAAAAGAAGCATCTCTTTAATAGTTTTTAAGATAAAAAACCCGTGGTTCATTTAATCTAACTTTTCAGTAATAATTTTTCTTTAAGAATTTCCAAGAACTAGAACTTATTTTGCTTCACACATTTAGTTTTAACGTGACGTGAAATCAGTGGAGCTTGACTTGCATATTTTATCCTATTCCTTGCTCCATAACACTAGCAATAGCATTCTCCATCTGGAGCTACAGGCTTTACTTTTTCTCTTGTGTTATTTTTATGAGATTTATCTGGAATGCATGAAAAGAGGCAGAAATTGTGAAAATGGCTAGGAGCACATTTTGTTTTATACTTAGTACTCCTGGAGTTAAAGGGGAGATGGAAACTGGCCATGTAGTGGATCTTAGCTATAGAGAATTATCATATTTCAATAGTAAAGTACTGCCTGTCTCGGCTCACACACACAGCTTGACCTCAGAGCAGTTGCACGTAATGTTTTCTCTGTCAAGAGAATCTATTCATAATGATGTGTCACAGGTGCTCACACATAATATGTTTCCCGTCAAAAGTGATCATCCATATTTCATATAGCAGCTTTGATGACAAATATTTTGTACTTCAGCTGCTTTTTCATCCAACTGTCAGACTTAATGAAGGAAAGTCACAGATAGTTTTTAAATAATGTCAGCTTCTTAGATCACATTACTGTGTCTGTCTTTGAAAGTAGTTTCATACAAGAGCCAGAAGACAGAGGAGAGAAAGACAAGGATGTTTTCATTTATTTAACTTTAAAAAGAAAAAAATTCTAGGCTCTTAATTTCAAAATCAATAAGCTCTGTACCTTTGAAATATTTTCAGAAAAAAAAAAGTTGTATTTATTAAGTACTCAGTATTTTGAGAATCTTGTGAAAGTGAGTGTGATAACTGAATGAGGGTTGCAACTTCTCACTATGCTGAATGTAATTTATTCTCATAGTGATGTTGTGTCCTCATTGTAAGCACAATTTCCTCTAGGTTGTGCTATAAAATGAGTGCCTCAGTGTGCACAGAGAATTGAGTTCTTGTATTCTTACTGAAATGGTTTGTGCACAGCAGGGCCAAAGTTTGTACATCTCACACAAGTCCAGCCCTACTGAGAGAAATAACCCTCATTCCTCATTTTATTAATGAAAGAGGAAGAGTGAACTCAAATTCCCTTTGAGGTTCTTCAGATCACAGGACTTGTCACTGAAACCTCAGAGCACAGAGAATTGCTTTTCCCATTCATGGGACATGTCTTTTCTGCCAAGTGTGTAAGTGAACAAAGTACAGAGGTGTTCCTAACTTCCCTGCCAGGCAACCCTCCCATGGGCAGCAGGCAGTGGTGGCTCTCAATATGTGAACCATGGATTCATATGGACTCCTGGTCTGCCTCCAAGGGCTCCACAGAAAAGAGTGGAAAGAAGCAGGTTCATTGTGTGTACAAGCTATATCGCACTGTCTGCAGATCAAAATAAAATCAAAGCACTAAAATAGGCAATCACACCATCACAGCATGTACATATTTATAAAATTATCACTGGCCTCAGGAGAAGGCACAACAGGAAGCCAATAGTATTCACAAATACAAGTTACAAATGTAAATGAGGACTATATTTTTCCTATACATGAAATATAGCCTGATGTCTCACACTGAGAGATGAAAACCTGCACTTAGAAAAATGCCTGTTTTTTTCATGCAAGACAAGACCAAAAAAATAGGGGACACAGGGTCTGGAGCTAATTGATGCTTCATTATTTTTTTAGTTCCAATTTATTTATGAAAGAAAGCAAGAAGGAATTAAAGGGAGGTAACTTCTAGAGGAGGATGCAAAACTTTATTTTCTACCACTGAGAAGCAATACACTTCAGTATATAACACAGCAGATGAATGTCTGCTTCTGAAAAGACAGTCTGCAACAACATCCTCTTTCCTGCTATCCCTGAGCCCCTAAAGAAGTTAGGCAGTGGGTATAATAAATTTCCCTTTCCTTGTCTGAAGAATTAGAGCAATTCAATTGAAAGGCAAATATAATCCTACCTATGCTACATGCTGAGACTGGAGCAGGGTAAATGCCACAGTTAAGTCTAAACATCAGGTTGTAATTGCTAGAGATTAAAAACATGCCAGAGAGAACATTCCAGGGAAAGAAGGAGGGTGAGAAGGATGACTCTCCTGTGTCTTTTTTTTAAGGCAAAGTATCATCAGATCTTACAAGGGTGTATTCCTGCACAGCAGAACTCAGATCAAATGGCATTTAGTCGATGAAGGAAATTACACACTAGATTGATTTTTAATCATCCAACTAGGAAAAGCAAGGATAAGTGAACGTGAATTTATCTGCTGAGCCAAGTGCACACAAGGCAGAAAAGCTCTTAAAAATAGGGAAAAGAAAGATAAATATTCTCTAGAATGCTGCTGTTCCATACAATCTATTTCAAAGGTAATTTGCCATTAGCTATTTCTGCAAGATGTGAAGATGTCAGCTGGGCTTCTCATTTTTATGCAGATTAAATAATTTCTAAAAATGACAAGTCAGGTCATAAGAGACACAAGAAAAAATGAAGCAATCTTTAAGGGCTGGCAGAGAGATGGATGGTTCATCCTTCCAAGTGCAGGGGAACCATTATTTTATGGTCTGGTTTAATGTATTGTTCTCTCACATTTTTCTAAAATTCTTTTCTTCTCAGTGCATCCTAACGTGAGCCAGGGTTGCCAAGGAGGGTGTGCTACATGCTCTGACTACAACGGATGCCTGTCATGTAAGCCCAGGCTCTTTTTTGTTCTGGAGAGGATTGGCATGAAACAGATTGGAGTATGTCTTTCCTCGTGTCCAAGCGGATACTATGGGACACGGTATCCCGACATTAATAAGTGTGCAAGTAAGTGCTGGGGAAAGGGGAAGCACGTGGATTTGTTTGTTCTCTCTTGAATGCTGTGTCTCCTTAGGAGTCAAGTCAACAGAGAAGGAGACGGACAGGCCGTGTCCTTATTTCTTCAGTTCTTTGTAGTAGTGCAGTAAACACTAACCTGGGCAAGAAGTTAAAGACCACAAAATGGCCTAAAGCTCAGGGATCCTGGCTCTGGATGAACGACCTGCCTAGAATCCAGGTGATGGCATCCTCCTCTACATCCTGGGCACCAGGCACTGCCCTCCAGCAGTAAGAGAATGCCGGCAGCTCCGAAGAGAGAGTGGGGACCGAGGAATGCTGAGTCTTGGTGGCTGGAGCTGTTTAATCCTCTGCCCTTACCCACCTGACCCCTGTGACAAGGAGAGAAGATGGCAGGTGGCATTCTTTGGAGATGTGGTTTGCCCTGGTCTCTTGCTTGTCTCACACTCATTGTAGTCCTGTGAATGCCAGTAGAAACTAGCCCGGCTTCAGCTGGCCAGGTTTCAGCCTGATTTGGGGGAATTTACTGATTCGCATTGTCTCCGGGCTGGGGGACAGAGAAGCCAACTCTATTCTTTACTCCTCAGGCAACATTTTGACCCCACTATGGATTTTTGAACCATAAATGAACTGGAAAAGATCACAATGTCCTCCCCACTCCTCTTTTTGTTGTTGAATTCACTGTTTTTAATCCCACAGGTGATATAAAAACATAAGAGCGACGGCCAAGAAACTCTCCCAGTTTTTACCTGGTAATAAAAGTTATTTAATGGATGGACCCCAGAGTAAAGTCTTACAGAGTAACTTGACACTGTAGAGTATTTGCTCACTTTTTAGCAGTGTGTGGCCTTGCATATGAGCGGTGCCATACATAAGGTTTTATGCATTTCTCTTAAAATTTTCTGAGAACTAGGAAATATATATAAGCAATGCCAATTTGGGTAGTCATAGAGGCAACACATAAAATACTACAGGACATCTGATGGAACATCAGGGAACCATTTAAAGAAAAGGAAAGATATGTTGATCCAAACCACTCCTAAGCAGATTCTAAATTCTGGCACAATTTTATTTCTCCTGGATGAATGGAGATAGGCAGTGTGGAGCTGACCTAGGAGTTGTGCCCCATAGGGTCAGTGTAGGGCAGAAGCAGCACAGTGATATTCTCATATGCTGTGCTCTGTCTTGGAGACCATTTCCATAGAAGATCAGCAGTGTGAGGCTGTTCAGCATCAAGCTATCCTTTTTAAATTGTCACCCATGCCAGGGTTACTTGTGTCTGGCCTCACCATGTGTACAGGCCAGGACGAAGACCTAATATAATTTGCTTCCTTTGAAGATTGTGTGACACTGCTAGAATTGTGTGATTCTGGTATATGTGAGAGAGCTCATGGCAGTTCATGGCAAAGAGCAACAACACTGTTCTTCACTGTTTGCATTTCAGAATGTAAAGCTGACTGTGATACCTGCTTCACCAGAAATTTCTGCACAAAGTGTAAAAGTGGGTTTTACTTATACAGTGGAAAGTGCCTTGAAAAGTGCCCTGATGGGCTGGAAGCCAACAACCACACGATGGAGTGCACTAGCATTGGTAAGTCTGGTCCCTGTGTCCTGCCTGGCTTTCTCAGAGGGGATGTGGGATCTAAGGAAGGCATAATCAGTTACTACACCAGAGAAGTGCAACTTAAAATGAAAACATTCTTCGTAACAAGATGTATTCCCCAGCACAAAAAACTCAAGGAATTTCCCAAGTCTGCCACTTCACAAGGGGCACAAACTTGGTTGTGTCCCACAAACACAGTCTTGATGCTAAGGGCAATCCTGCCACAGGAAGCCTGGCCTGTTCGGTCTGCCCTGATGTAGAATGACATACATCTCTTACTTGCTCTATTACAGTGTTATGCAGCACTACAAACATCAAAGTTTCAAAAACCTTGAGTCACACCCCACATGCAGTTTAAGAAAGATTAAAATATTAATGGCTTTGCTGTAGCTCCCTTGTACTACCTGAGCCTTCAAAGCATGCATACTATAACATTTTGAAGCTTACCTTTTCAAAGGTGAAGGCTAGAAACTAATATATTAAGGAAACAACCCCCAAAAAACCCCAATCTCCAAAATGGTAAACAAGCATAATCACCTGACTTCAGAAAATAAGGCTTAAAATAAAATACCAAATAGGGTATCACTGACACTGAAGGAGTGGGATTGATGTCATTGTGACTCACTGGCTGTGGAGAAGAGACCTGCTTTTGTATCTTCAGCTTCTGACTCAAGAGTTCCAATTATTCACACAAGGACAATTTTGGAGGTCACCACACCTAACTGTCTGCTCCATCCCTCTGCCACCCCTCCAAATGAAAGAAGAACAAATGATATGTTTGCCTGTGAACTGCTGCAGTTAGCATCCCCCGCCACGGCTGTGGCAGGGTTCACCTTATTTTAGTACATTGGCTGTGAATTGTGGTGGCTGAAGGCTGTGAGCTGCAGTGCCAGCAGTGACCTCTTCAGCCACCAGCGACCAGGGAGCACTTAGGCACAGTCTGGCCATGATGGAAATCTCCTCCCCCAAAGTATCATGCACAAAGCTCTCTCTGGCATAGAGTGTTTTGGAGGGGAAGTAATGCAGGAATAAAAATAATGTGCAGTAATTTGGCGCTTTCCTTCTCTAATATATATTAGTTCAGGTGGTAGTGTAGGCTTTTACAGTTTTGTTTTCAAGCAAAGACTTTCATCTTTGAAAGAAATTCAAGGGATTATTTTTGTTTCTTGATGGCTGTTTCCAAGTGCTGTAGACTCAGCTGCTTTAACAATGAGTCAGTCTTAACTAGGAAAAGCCATTTATAGCTATGGAGTAAAAACAGAACCTTTTTGTGCACGTGAAAGCCAATTATTTTTACAGAAGAGCTCCAGTGTAACATGAAAAAATGACCAACATGACAATCCACTGGGGGAAGGCTCAGAGATTGCTTGAAATCTGTTATATTTCTAGGTTTAGGAAAATTCAGAAGTTAATTCTGGATCTGGAAAAATGTTGACTTAATAATTCCTCCTTATAGAGGGCCTGGAAGGCTTTCCTTCTTCAGTGGTGACTTACAATCTTAAGCATGCAGTTGGACTTAAAGTAAATATATATATTTACTAAGTCTTTTCAAGAGAAAGATAGTGAGATGGCACAGGAGAAGGATAGCTATTAAAAGCATATGGTTAAGCTTCCAAGGTTACTTCCATTTTTTGTTTACACTTTTTGGACAAGAGTGAAATGACACACTTTCTGATTCCCAAACAGTACAGGAAGCACATTCACATCACTGGTTTAGAAAGGGTAACCTGCACTGTTCTGAAAAGATTGAAACCTCACACTGACCCAAATTCTCCTCTGCTTTGCCTGTTTCCAGCTTGTATATGCTACAGATGTTGGGTCTTTAGATGACCAAAGACACTTGACTTCTAATGTAACATCTTTTGATATCAGTTGGTCCTTTATAGCTATTGATTTCGAAATTCAATACCTTTGAGACTTCACTCACCTTTCACACAGGCATGACCAAAGTTTATTCCACTGAAGCTAAAAGTATTTACACCTCCATCAAACCCAAGAAAACTCAGGACAAACCCCAGTAACTGAATTCATTGAGACCAGTTGTTTTGTAGTTGCCTTGTTTCAGGAATGGAATTACAAAGCAGCGAGTAGAAAATAGTAACTGACATAATTATTTTACATTGTTTTGTGCTATATATCGTTAATAATCCAATACCTGTCAATTCACTGCTAATTAATTCCATTAGTTTTGGCCACCTTTCGGCTGATGCAGAATGAAAAGAGTGTACCATATATGTTGTGTATACAAAAATATATTGGTCAGGCTCAGTTTGTTCTACGTTTATTGCAGTGCACTGTGAAACTAGTGAGTGGAGTCCATGGAGCCCTTGCATGAAGAAAGGAAGAACATGTGGTTTCAAAAGAGGAAATGAAGTAAGGGTCAGAGAGATCGTACAGCATCCGTCAGCAAGGGGCAATCCTTGCCCAGCTACAAGCGAGAGCAGAAAATGTATTGTACAAAGAAAGAGATGTCAGAAGGAAGGAAAAGGTACCCAGTTATCATCATCATAATATGAGTTTGGTATTGTGTTTTTTTAATAATTCACACCTGAATTCTTAGGCCTCAATTTCAGGCTTCACCAAAGCTGCCATTGATGTGGTATTTTTGGGCTGGAGAGAACTGTGCCTTTGTCTGCAGTAAATAAAATCCTAACACTGCTCAAAAAATGTGCTTTGTGTGATCTAGAGAAGACAGGGTGGGCTGGGTGGGAAGGCACTTTGTCTCTCAATTATGCCTGCTGAAATTGTTGCCAAGATGAAAAGTTGCATGTAGTGCTCAGAACAAAAAGATCCATCATAAAACATGTCATGGTGAGTGTTGTTTGTTGGGTATCAGACAGACAAGTTTCATGCCTCAACAGTGGGATTCCTCCAAACCAATTCCTATTTGATGCTTCCCTACAAGTAAGACTTTAACTCTTGCACATGCAGTCCTTTGGCTTCTCTCCCAGCCTGAACTCTTTCCACTAACTCTGGCTGAATAACACAGCCTGATCCTAGCATCAGCATCTGGGTCATGGAATGCCAGCATGGGAGAAAGATCACAGTGTTGCATGGTAGACGAGGGCAACTCCACTTGGTTTCACCCAAGAAGCAGGACTGCCAGCAGAACTGTCCCTCCAAGGCAGCTTGCTGGACTTACTCCCCAGCATGGCAGTGAGTGAATGGCATCACACATGTTAAGACTGGGAGATGCTTAAGAGGTCTATGAAATAATAATTTAGACAAATTCCACCCAGTAGATAGTGCTGTTTGATTGTTCTCCCCTCCTTTACTTTATCTGTCCTCACTGAAGTTACTCTGGTTGACACAGGAGGAACTGTGGAATATTTCCTTTTCTCCATCTCCCATTTTCTATGTCCCTCCCATTTCCCATCTCATATATTTTTCTCTTTTCCTCCCACCCCTTTTGACGGTGAGTGGAAGAGCTGGAGCAGCTGCCCCTCCATGAGAACCTCTGTGAGGCAGCAGTAGCTGGTACCAAGTAATAACTGACTGTTCCACTGTTAAATGATGGCCAGGGTTGCTGCAGATTACTTATGGAATACTCAGAGGGTTTGGCTCTTGTAACCCTTTTGAAAGTTGGCTCATTCCCCAGGGATGTACCTCATGAGAAGGGCAATGATGTTATTAGAGAAAGTCCAAAGGAGGGCCACAAAGATGGTGAAGGGCCTTGAGGAGAAGCTACATGAGGAGTGGCTGAGGTCTCTTGGTCTGTTCAGCCTGGAGGAGACAGAGGGGAGACCTCACTGCAGTTACAACTTCCTTGTGAGGGGCAGAGGAGGGGCAGGCACTGATCTCTTCTCTGTGGTGCCCAGTGACAGGACCTCAGGGAATGGCCTGGAATTGTATCTGGGGAGGTTTAGGTTGGATATCAGGAAAATGTTCTTCACCCAGAGGGTGGTTGGGCCCTGAACAGGCTCCCCAGAGCAGTGGTCACAGCACCAGCCTGACAGAGTTCAAGAAGTGCTCGGACAATGTTCTCAGGCACAAAGTGTGACTGCTCAACGCCAGGTTTTGGACTTGATGATCCTTCATGTCCCTTCCAACTCAGCATATTTTCTCATTCTGTGATTCTGTTGTTAGAAGGAGGATCTTGTGGACCAGAGAGCTACAGGTGCCTCCCCCCTCACCCAAGAACTGGGAACCTATAGGGCGTAGATGTCCCCCCCTCCTCCTTGTGTCAGGCAGTGTCCTGCATCAAGGTAGCAGCCAAGACAACCTATTTACAGATTCCCTTTAGAAAACCTACAGATTTCTATGTTCAAAATGTCCATGCTTGCTTCTGTTCCTATGCAGTGGCAAACTTGAAACAGCCTCTCATTATTCCACTGTAACTGGGGAAAGAGTCCATTATGTTCCCTATCAAAGCCTAATCTTGACAGAGATGAGAATATAGGACTGAACTGTAATTTTAGACTATGAAACTGCGTCTTTTTGATGCGATGATATTGTGTATGTGCTCATAGCAATTTGGCAAACACTTCAGATTGGACAAGACATTTCTCTTTGAGAAATGCCTGCTGTTCCTGTGTAATAAGAACTTTAGAAGAAACTACTCACGTATTTTGCTATCCATTCTTATTTTATGGGATTTGAGCCAAACCATACTTGAAAAATACTGTGCACCACAAGAATTCGTTCACAATCATGAATCTTTTTCTTTCCTTCTTTTCTGCAATATGTATAAAGGTGGGTCTTTTCTTTCTTTTGAGCAAGTCACAGTCTATATTCTAACCTAATTTATGCACAGTAGACAATTCCTTCAAAAGAGGAATCTATGTCCCACCTTTATCTGTGCCCTTGGGATTTGTGTGCCTATGTCTGAGAGACATTTCTTTTTTTGTTCTGACATTCGCCTTCTCAGTATTCACAAAAGTCTTTCCTATTCATATTCATCTCTTCAGGGAACATTTTTTTTTTTTTTAAAGAAAGATAATTCTTAATAAAACTGAGCAACATCACATATAAGACATCAGGTTAAAAGAGCTTCAAGGGATGAATTATGGTGACTAGCTAGGAAGCTGTAAGTTTTTCTTCTGTTCCTACTGGAATGGAGAAACAAAGCTTTCCAACTTAATCTCCAGGCAGCATATCTTCCCTACTGCTACTGTCCCTTATTACACAAAGAGAAACTTCTATTCCCCTTTGAACAATAGAATAATTGCCCAAGAAAGCAAGCCAGGCTCTGTTCTTAAGGCTAGCTGTGCCCTGTCAGTGAGTGCAGAAGGAGGTGACAACAGAAACACTTGAAAGGAAAGGGAAAGTCAATAAGTTTGTCTTTACTGTAGAGAAATATTGAAAAGGGTCTTTTGTATTGTGCAACTCCCCGTGGCATTGCTTTAGAGTTGAGCTTCCATGGCGTTGGCTTTTGAAGTGTAGCAGCAGAGCCGGCAGTGACCAGCAGAGCTGCTAATCTTTTCTCCATGGCCATGAAGAGAGGGTCGGCTCGGTCACTCTCGGCCATTTCCATGTTGGCTAGATGTCTGTGGCTGAGGCATTTAGGGCAAAGACCACATGATGACGGGGTGTGCTCGTCACAGAGGCCTCAATGACTTTGCTTGAGATGTTGAGGTCAGCGACAGGATGTTACTCAGTGCAGGCACTGCTATCACACAGCAGCAAGGACATGTCTCTGGAACAACTACGCAAAATGAGATAAAGCAGATGAAGAGGGCTTTTTTCTTTGTTTGTTTCCATCTGCTGGTGTGTCATTGAAGCTGATGAGATGTCTTGAAACCATTTTTTTTCCCTCACTGGCTATACAATGATGTTTTACTGTGAGAAAATCCTAATATTTGTATCCTCATTATTCCTATAACAAATAGGAATAATGAGGATACAAATAGCCCAATTAGCCTAAAAGGTTCTTTTTACTTATTTTAGCACTAAACCAGTTGATCCTAGTGTGATCTGACTTGGTAATTCCCATGTGTTCTACATACTGGATCCTCATGTAGTTCAGTCCAATCCAAACCTCTCTGTAGTTTATTTCATCATTCTCCTCTTTTGATGCCATGATGGTGTTTTCTCTTTAGTCTGCACGACTATATGATGCTAAGTTCCAGTTTTTTCTTCTTCCTTTCTTTCCCTCACACTTTTTGTTTTGCTCCCCCAGTGCAGTGCACCGTAACTTTTACCTTCCCACACTTAAACACATTCTTGACTCCTACCCTTCACTGACAGATAAAAATTGTGTCTCATGTTTCCTGCAGCCATGTCCATTAATGGCAAATGGCAAATAGATGTACTGGAAAAGCATAACTTTCAGAGCTCTTCAAACACTGCAAATTATCTGTCAATATTATTTCTTTGCCTTCATGAATGTGCTCTGGCCTAGCACAAGTCCCTGTGGACTGCTGTCTGCAAATGTGTGAGATTGACTTGTACTGGACGAAAGACAAATATTCTGAAATTCCAGTATTCTGCATACAAGAGTATTTGTGGGGAAAGAATTGCATGTTTTCATGAGCAATTCTGCCAAGAAGAGAATATTCACCATATGACTTTCTGTTGAGTCCCAACTAAACCCACCCCCCCCTCCAAGAGACCAGACAATTTCAAGTACTTTCAGAGGACACATTTTGATCAGAAGAGAATTAAAACACTCACCAAAACTAGTATTAGTTATGAACAAGGAAAACACCTTAGAAATCTGGGTATTATGCAAGCCGATAGATTACATTGGTTGTATTGTTGTAAGCAAATAAATGCATTTCAATTTTTTTCTTGTTCTTACACTGAATTTTTGCATGCTGGTGGTGTTTAGATGTTCAGAGGACACAAACAATGTTAACTGTGTTCCATTCCATGCAAATACAGACCAAAGAATGTTCCTGTTCCTGACAGGCACAAATTCAAGCATTAGACATGAAGACATTGGGAGGGGGTGTGAATGTGGAATAGCTGTTTCTTTTTCACTGAGGAGTGTAGGAGTTGTTACCTTGTAAAGTCTGAAAGCGGGATACTGTTATGACAGGATGAGGGATAATTTTAGTCAAAATTCAAAGGACTACAACCCCCTGGAGGGGAAGTGTCTTGTCAGTTAATGGTTTGAGCTGTAAGGAGAATAGAGACACTATGCTAGGGTTTTTTTTTAAAGTTTACAGCAGGAATAAGAGAGATAGTTATGCCTTTGAGGTGAGGAGCTGAATCCTAGATGCAGGCTAGTGAACAGAAGGGAACCAAGGGAACAGGATTTGTTGCTAAGCAGTTTTAATGAGGACGTGTATAAATTTTGGATAAATAAAGTAAAATAATAGGTTCTATAATGTACGGCATACGTGTGAATATAAAACTGCGGGTTTCTTTGAATAGATTAGAGAACTGAGACTCAGCTCATTTCTGTTGTTTCTTTGTACTAGTTCCTCCATCTCTTATTGCTGTGTGTCCACATAATGCTTCCAAGCATATTAATCAGGTCATGTCTGAAAAAGTCTTCAACTGGCTATGGTGTGAGGAGGGACTCTGTAAGCAGAATGAGTGTATTTCAGGGGATCCACAAGTCAGTCACAGTAAAACAAAAGCTGGAGTTGAAAAATACTCATGTCCAATACTAGTTTTACCTAGTCTTGGCAAAATCAGGGTTAGAGCAGCATTTTATTGTGTTGATAAACCTCTAGTAATGGCTGTACATCTGCTTAATCAAATGAATAGTCTGTCCCTACACACTCCACACTCCAAAGATAAAGGTCTCTTTCCAAGGAGATGGAGGCCCACACCACTTCAGTAACTCCTCAGTGTACTGTTTTTAAATAAATTTCTTTTGGATTAAAAAAAAATTAAAAATTGGACAACAATTCTAGATATTTCTGGTATTGACTACTTTTACTTAACCACATTTAAGTCCAAAGCATTGCAATGCGGGAAAGTGAGATATTCCTATCACAGCCCATTCCAAGAGTCACATCCTCTCCCTCATATATAGCTCAGTGACATTTAAAACAAGAGGGCTGGAGCACGTGAGCTGGGGAGACATCCCAGTACACAGTTCGCTCGTGTAACTGTGAGAGATGGGGTGTCCTGTGTGAAGGTCACTAGCGTGGTTATGGTTAATGACCTTACTCCATGGCAGGTCACAGGACTTCTGAAACCTCAAAATGAACACAAAGCTAATTACTGCATCTCTGTGTTTACATATTGCATACGCCAGTGGGTCCTAACTCTGGCCTTTGCGAGCCCGAGTTACTATAATTGAGGAATCTGTCTTGAGAAGAGTTTGGTTGTTTATTTTCCGTTTGTTGCTGCCAAGAGGGCTTCTCATTTCCTTTCCTTGTGAGGGTTTTGACTCTTTAACTTTAACACATTTCCAGCCTCCAATAGTAGGGCTGCTGAGACCAGGAATCCACTAGTTGCAACACGAAGGGAAATGGCATCCTGGGGATACCCCGAGCGAGGCAGAGCACAGTCAGCACCCAGCTGCCACTGCCACTGGCCAGCAGACATGGGCACAACCTAGAGAAGAGATCTGGGTGAATATGCTTCAGAGGGAAAAATAAGGCCAAAATGAGTCAAAATGATTTGTGAATCCAAAATAGCTAATAGTAGAGGATGCACTGACTCTAGAAATCAAGCACTGAAAAGCTGGAAAAGATACTTTTAACCTTGTAGAATTTTCAGTATTTAATCATAGGCAGTTCTGGAAGTTTTACTAAGTTACTACCTGCAGACAGAGACATTAAAATCTGAACTAATTACTAGTAATGTTTTGTTTCACTTACAAGTATGTTTATTTTGTTTGTGCTACTGTGAACACTAAATTCTCATCAAACCTCACAGTTCTGACAGACACAGATGAACAGGTAGTTCACAAGCAGGTAGTACATCCATGCTGTGTGCCTCTGCACCTATGGTACTACACACCCTCTGTACATGTGCACCATGCCAAGGTTGTGCTCTCTGAATAATATGCATCTTGATGAACAGTCAGGGGAGAATGGTTGTGCCCTCAGATATCAAAATTAGTTTAAGCCCCGCAGGATGCTGGGCTGACACTGTCTCTATGTGCCTTGGAAGATGTTCTCCTTTCCAGCTGCTAGCTTTTCTCTTTCCATCTTCTGCCTCCTCCCTGTCCTGGGGAGTCTGGGAACAGTGGGGAGGTGACTCAGATGCCCTGATGTCCTCTGGAGCATAAAAAATTGTGCTGGGCCCACTGATGATAAAAAGCATCAACCTCATATTAAAAGGAATACAGTCAAAGCTGAAACAGAAGTATGTGGTCAAATGTTCTTGTAAGGGAAGTGAATCAGAAAAAAGCTGATTGCATTCTTTTATTAAAATGTGAACAATGTGAGAGCTGTCCTCCTCAGATCACTAAACCAAATAAGGGGTAGAAATCAGCTTTTTTCTCTTCTGAGCTTCCCTTTTGGTGCCTCCTTGTGCTCCAGAATCGGCCAGCTGACTATATTCTGGATGCCTGAGCGTTGTAGGAAAAGCCGAAGGGAATACAACCCTCTCAAGAACCCTTCTTCCTCCCCCTTCCAGAATATCCATCAAATATTCATTCAGCACTAAATTTCTAGCACCTGCCTAAACTTTTCCCTCTTGAATAAAAATGTTTGGGATTGAAAGCTCCAGCTTTAGAAAGTGAAATCTGCATCTGTGTCTATTCTGTGAAAGAAAAGCAGAGAGGTCTGCTCCTTGCCCAAAAGATCCAGACCCACCTTCTAGCTTGCCACCAAACCAGCTGGGGCTATTCCCTCCATAGCAGATTTTACTGGGGAAGAGGGCAGGTCAAACAGAGTCCTTAAACAAACACCCAGTTATGTTGTGCAGACATGCAAGGGTCTGCCTAGTCCCTGATCTTCCTCCCTGGCACAGCTGGGAACTTCAGGAAAACTTATTTATGGCACCTTCGCCTTCAGCGACTTCCCATTGTATCAGGGAGAGGCACGAAGGGAACTGTGGCTGCTCTCTGCTCTCAGTGCTGCAGGGCAGAGACCACATGCAGAAGAGCAGCATGTTGTTCTCTCTTACGCCTCATCCCTTCCTTCCTCTGCCAGAACATCCTCCCATACCCATCTTTCTTCCCACACTTAATGCTTCTAAAGTTAAGGCTTTCCTGAACTCCTAGTGGTGTAAGGAGCTCTTTCTGAGGAAGGGACATGTTTGCCACTGCTGGAAGAGGAAATGAGGCTCTTGCAGGACGTGTGCCACACTGGGATACCTTGACAATTTCTTTCTGTTGACGCTTCAGCAGACCCCACAGCAAGCTGTTTTCTCACCTTTGGACAATAATGCTACAAAGTAAATGTGAGGGCTGCTGGGAGCAGGGCCCACCTGGGTCTCACCACCTGGAAATTTAAACTCCTCACTATTTTGACCTGAGTGTCCTGGAAAGAGGAACAAATGCAAGAGAGAAGTTTGATAGTGCATCTATCACATTTAGCCCAAGAATGCAAAACATTTGGGGTATGTGAGCTACAGAGTAAATCAGGCTGTGGATGTTTCAAGTCTAATGGCGACACATCCAGCACTGTTTAATCAGCTAAATCCTGGGCTGTGGAACACTTCCATGTATAGCAATGGTGTTATAACACTGCAGCCATGGGCACCATGGCACTCATTCATTATTGTGCTACAGCTGCCCTTATTTTAAAGGGCCTGATCCAAGACCCACCGAAATCCCATTGACTTCAGAGTCCTGTGGATATAACCATAAAGCAGGGATTTTCAGCATTCCTTTGTAACAAAGCGAAAACAAAGGAGCACTTTTTTGGCCGCTGTTTCTCCTCATCTCTCTGGATACTTGCCTGTTCTTCCCCACCCAGGCAGCTCTGTTTGTTTTTCCCCACCCAGGTCTCTGCATCTCCAGTCTCATTGTCTCTTCTCAGCTCACCCTCCCTGCCAGCTCTGACACCTGATGTAGCCCTTGGTCTGCTTCAGCTGCCACCTCCCAGATCTCTTTCACCTTCAAAACTTTGAAAAGGGTATGAAGTTAAGTTATGTAGTTAAGCACTTGCTGCCATAACTTTCTGTTATAAAGGTCCAGGGAAGCTTCAGAACATTCCCAATGAGATAATAACATCCAGTGTTATTCTCAGAGATCGTAACAATCGGGAGAGAAGTTGTGGGAACCTCTATGGAAGATTTTTAAGGAGTTTAGACAAACAATCATCAGAGATAGCCTAAGTATAGTAGTTCAGCTTCACAGACTAGCAAGGGACTAGATAATGCCTTGATAAGCATTTATAAATTAGCTACAAAATTTTCACAAAACCTTTTCTTGCCTGTTGCCTTCTGCAAAACTCCCACAAAGAGACTGTGTACTGCCCATTTACAGAGAACAAATCCAAGTATCTCTGTCCACTGACATCAGTATAAGGCCTCCTGCTGCCGTTCACCAAGCTCAGACTTTTATTTGGGCCTGAGTCAAAGAATTGAAATCAACTTTTCTGTCATTTTGTCCAGTTTAGTCATTCGCATTGCAGAGATATTTGTCCATGTTTGTCTTTGCATTCACCAGCTTTGAATAATTGTTACAAGAAGAGCACAGGGCTGGATTTTCTTCCTAATTTACCAGAGATATAAGGTAGCAACTCTGCCAGTGAAAATGTATCTATTTTAAGAGTAGATGAAGATATGGTCCATGAGGGGCATATTACTATATGATTAGGCCTGGAAAAAAAAAAGAAAGTTAAATAAGGATAGATGCAAACAAATATTATTTTTCAGTAATTCTTTTTGAAGTAATTTTGCAGTGACAAAAAATTTATCGGAAGGGAAAATCCAATATTCATCATTTAAAAATGTGGTACCCATGCAAGATTCAGAAAAAGCATTTTCTAAATTTTCTACTTTTAGTTCCTTGAAATTCAAAATAGTAGCAAAAAAATTAACTGGCATTCCATGAGTTAAACATACATAGCTGACATTAAGGTCAGAATTTGACAATTAACTGTTGGGATTTTCTATTGTTATTTTATTTTACAAGCAAAATGACCCAGTAATGAAATTTCTCAATTCTAATCTAATCCTCCCCAATATCTACAGCAAACAGTAGCCCCAGTGTAAAGATTTACAGCTACAGTTATGTCTCTGCTTTGTTCTTGAGCATGTATTTACTTCTGCCCATTTGCTTTCTGAAATTCTCTCCCATTTGTCATCTGAAGAACTCCATTTAAAAGGAAAACAGGCTTCAGACATGAAACACAGCTACATTCCTGAAACATGAGATGAACAACCTTTAATTCACGCAACCTTTCATTTACAGTAATGTTTAATGGATGGGCTGGTTTCATTATGGACAATGCCTCTCCCTGTCATTAGCCTGCAGAAAGGTCTAAAACTCTTAAGTATTTAAAGGAGCTGCGTTTCAGGCTCTGCATTCCCTCCTCCCCTCCCTCCCCCACTCCCCATCACCCCTTCTGACTGCCCTTGTTCTAAGTGCATAATCTAAATGCTGCACTCTGCAAATTGCATTTATTGATGGCTTCGAGCTTCGAAGAACCCTTCTGAACACTTTTTATACAAACCCTAACAAGGTCAAAGTTGGAAAAATCTCAGCTGGTGGACTTGGATCCCATGAGCTAGTGACCATTTATAATTAATATTAATGAATGGCAGATGACAGATGTTTATTGCCTAAATAGAAATGTGCATTGCTAAACCAGAAGGATTTATTTTAAATCCAGAGGAACTGACTTTATTTCTTGTATGGATGTGGGTGGTGGTGAAGAATGCCAGTGGGTGATCCAGCCCCTACTACCTTTAAGCTTGAGCATGGAAACAATAATTCTGTAAAGGAGGATCCTGAGCTCTCTATTTGAAGTACAACATTTGGTCCTTCAAAATACTAATTGAAGTAAGGAGTACTCTCTGTGTACTTCAGCAGTTCTAATTTGCAGCAGTAGTGGGTTTTATCCATACATTCTAAAGCACCAAAATTAAGGAACTGTTATCTCTGTTTTACACTTGTGGAGCCTGAGGAAGTCATATAAAGATGGTATTATAAAGAAAAGTCTTTGTCACGGTGGCAAAGGATCGTATTCCCAGACACAGTATATTTTTTTTATTGTTTTTTATTTTTCCACGGTGGTCTTAAATTAAACTAAAGCTATGATGCATAAATCTCTCAAGTTTAAATGTGATACAAGGAAGATGTAACATGGGCATGGAAGAGTCTCTGTGAATACCTCTGAATACTTAAGGCTGATGGAACCTCTGGTTTCTATCTGAAAGCAACTCACTCTTTCACAGCATATAAATTAACTTCCTGGACACAGAGACATCTTGGGTAACATTTTCACACGTGCAAGAACAATTTTAAGTGACTTCTTAGAGCTTCTGGTTGAGGTTGGAGTAAGAGTCTGTTTGTTCTGAAGTGCTTGGACAAAGCATCCTGCTCATTATAGTATTTACTACAGTATGTGTGCACCAAATATTTGCTGTTTTCTTGCCCCTGGGATTTCTACACTTCTGTATTACACTGTCTGTAAACTGTTTCTGAGTATGCCATTCCAGACTCTTGCAAAATATTACTTGGTTTAGTGGCTGTAGGGTTGGTCTCCGATCTTATAAAAGAGTGCCAGAGGAGTAGCTAACAAAAGCAGGTGGTGCTCAAATCCGTAGAAATAGTGAGCAGTTCCTTCTTTTGGCTAAAGCAAAAATCCTTGGAGCAGGCACAAAAGTGACTAGTTACTCAGTTTGGAAGAGAAACATGAACATATGTGGTGACTAGTGGATGGTGGGCCTCTTCACCTGGAGGCAGGAGGGAGCTGGAGAGAGAGGCTGCTGATCCCCACAGTCCCAGCTTTTCTCAGAGAGGCTAGAGAGGATGCTGACTTGTTGCAGTACATTCTTGTAGTGAAAATATCACTCGCTGAACTTTTGCTTCAGGTGCTTTAGAACCTTTCTTGACTTCCAGCAGTTCAGCTCCTGTAACCAGCCCTGCTGTATGGGCTGCACACACACCATGGGAACACCTAGGGGTGTTACCAATTTACCAGCCCTTGGGCCACGTGGACTCGTCCGCATCCCATCTCAGCAGCGTGGCAGTCAGTTTGTGAAGTATCCTAAGTGAAGTGGGCTCCAGTGATGCACTGTCACATGGCATAATCATTCTTCACATTCCACTTCCAGCTATTCATAAAGCTGGCTGCTTGCTTCAGTGTGCAAAGCTGTGTTACTACAAAAAGCTCTAAATGCACAGTTCATCCTCAGAGGGATTTAAAAAGAATAAACTTATCACATTCTTTGGAAAAAAAAAAAAAAAAAAAAAGAAGGCAAGACAGCCTGGATAAAATTCATATGGACAATTCCTATCTGTGATTCATGTTAAATTGAGGACTTACGGGCAATGTTAAAATATTTGCATTCACGTTCTTGTCATGCATATCCATTATGAACCCCACTTAGAAATATTTTTTTAATATTTTATAGGCCTTAATGTTCCAAAGAAATGGAAAATTCCAGATTACCAAAGTCATCGCATTTCCCAGAAACTTGCTGATTTCAATGAAGTCCCAGTGGAAAGTTTTTGAAGGTTTTTGAAACAACCTTGCCTTTGTATTAGGTTTCTGCCTAGTATCCTTCCAGCTTGTCCACTGGGTTGGCCTCTGGCAACCCACCCAGCAGGCTGACAAAGACTCAACAGCCTGAAAACCTGAGATCCCTCTGACAACTTGGTCCAAGATTCCCGAGCTTCCTCAGACTAAATTCTGAATCTTTTTGGCATATAAATTCCAAATCCTTTTGGCATATAAATTCCCTGAGTCTTTTTCAGAGGCAGCCCAAGAGTCTTGGTGATCCCAGCGTCCTTTTTCATAAGCTTCTCTCCACCCAGTAACCCAGTAACTTCTCTCCACCCAGAGAGAGGTATTCTCTCAATAGATGAGAAAAATTCTTCAAAAACATATGGAGATGGCCAAAGTGAAATGTCATGTCACCCTTCTTGAGAGGGAGCCTTTGGAGTCTCTGATCCATAAGAAATTTAGAAGCCTGACCTGTCATTTTAATCAACATGAAAATATTTGGAACTATTGGCACTACTTAGAGAGGGGAGGATCAGTGCTTTGGCCAGCTGAAATAGTACACACACACTGGAGACAAAACAGAAACAGACAGTCAATTTTCAACACCTTGATTTGAAAAGTATCCTTGAAAGCAAATTCTCCCTTCATTTACACCAAACACCAACCTTGGTGACCTCTGTGTGTTTGAGCAAGTACAACACAGAGGTCAGAACTGGGCCTCGGGTGAATTTAAGTAATAACAGCCTGCCTCTGTGCTGATGGCTTTGCTGAGAGGATCCATCAGGAGCTGCTGTCCCCCTGCACGTTACCTGCTGCTGACAGGCTGATCCAGCTGTCCAGCTGGCCTGAGGTGCACAGGGACTCCTGTCTACCTGTCAGCACAGGTGTCACCCCAGGCAGAAATGCAAACAAATGATGCTCAGAGTGGAGGGGACAAGTGAACCGTGCCGAGAGGGGCCAGAGGTGCATCCTATTGATTCATCTTCCTTTACCTTCCTGGCATATCAGAAAACTTACGAAAATGTAAGGAGGGGACTCCAGCAGGAGCATATAGCTGCACCTATACCAGCAAATGAAATGGTGGAAGATGCCCAGGCTTCCTGGTCCTGGTGTGTAGTACCAGGGCAGGAACTGCTGGCCTGATCCAAGTGTTGGAGTTGGCACTTGCAAATGACTCCAGGATCTGTACTTAATCACCAGTATAGCCCAGCTCCGAGCCATGGTTGCTAATGGAAAAAGGCCTTCCTAGGGATGCACCCAGACATTGGGGTCATATAAGTATCATCTGAATTAGCAGGTTCCACTGAGGCAATCAGCTTAAGTAAAGCCAAGGAAAACATCTTTTCTTGCTTACCCTCCCTCCAGAGCACACCGTGCACAAATTTGAATACTAAAGAAACTTGTTCCTTTGTGTGTTTTCTCTATTGTACTAGAAAGAGTTTAAATGTCTGCTGAGGCACTAGCATCTGTCTCTTATCATGTATAACTTTTCTTGATTATTTCTAGAGCAGCAGACTAAACATGCAGTTCTGACATAATGCAGCATCACATTTTCATTTCTGGTTTCTTCAAAAGCCTGCACCAGCAGAAATAAGTCTCTAAAAAGGACTGTATTTATGACCTCAATCCAAGCTAATGGGAGGGTTTGGGTTATTGGTGACTAAAAGGACAACAAGCTATTAGAGATTTCTCCTAATACCCCGGTGCTCTAACAACAGGGTAAGGGCTTTTGGTACCAATCACTATCATTCCCAATCTTTGTACTGGTTCCTGATTCCCTTAGTCTTAAAAGAGGCTTATCAGGTAGATTTGGACACTCATGGACATTTTCACCTCTTTTAGGAGAGCTGTAAAAACCCAGTCCCATTTGGAAGTCATCATTAAAAGTCATGATTTAAAGGAAAAAATGCCAGTTTCTGAAAACCAGCATGGTCTATGTCACTTCCTGTCCTAAGCAATGGGGAGTGATTTTCTGCTCTGCTAAATTACCATTAGTTTCCTGTCTTTGGAAGCTGTGTTCGGACTTTATAAGCTGCGGCCTCTCATAAGACTAAAACTGTCATGTAATTACAAAATTGCTGTTGTTAGCACATTAGTCCTGATTAAAACAAGGCTAAGAAATTCCCTTAGTCCCAACAGACAAGCATGAAGGAAATAAATCCCCACAAGCACTTGTTTGAAGAGGCAGCAGTAAATGTCTCCACAAGCAGCAAAGAGAACTCCTTGCAAGAATCCTCCTCCTCTGGCTGCTTCTTTGACTGGAGGACATTCTATTTTCAGGCACTGGCAATGTCTTTTCCATGGCACAGGAAAGGCACATCCAATCTGTTTCTATTGCAAGAGGTCATCACAAGCCAGGGACTTTCCATAAGCCTTGCTTATGAGCTCGTGAGTGTCATTTCCCAACCATCCACAGAAGAAATTATATCTTCTGACTTCCCATACGCTAAAAGGATACAACTTTCTCCTTATCTCCTACAGCAGCAAACATCTCCTGTCTTGGTGTAGCTAATCCGGTCAGCCTCCTCCCATTCCTCTCTGCCTGCTTTATGCAAACGGCTCTGTTGCAGGCCTGAGCTATTTCTGTATTTGGAAACAACATTCTCATTCCTACTAAAGTGCCTCTTTCAGCACTGTTCTTGCAAGGACAAGCTAGCACACACAATGTAAATAAGAACATTTTTCAAGTGAATGCAATCTAGTAGTCCAGATCCTATTTTCAGAGACAAATGAACCTCAAGGGTCCTCATACAAAGACATTTCAAGTCTACACTTGGAAGTATTTCCATTTTTAAGAGGAGACAGGACACCTAAGTACAAGTTAGTCACCAAGTCCCATAATACAGTTGCTCAACCATAAGTACTGATAGTGCTTGAGGTATAGCATCATCATAGAATCACAGGATGGTTTGGATTAGAATGGACCTTAAGGATCATCTAATTCCAATCCCCTGTCCTGGGCAGGAACACCTTCTACTAGACCAAGTTTTTGAAGCTCAATCCAACATGGTCTTGAACACTTAGGGATGGGGCAGCCGTAGCTTCTCTGGGCAACCAGTTCTACAATTTCTTCCTAAGATCTAACCTAAGCAACTGCCTTTCATTTTAAAGACATTCTCCCTTGTCCTGTCACTTGCCTTTGTCAAAAGCCCCTTTCCATTTTTCTTATAGGCTCCCTTCAGGTACTGGAAGGCTGCAATTAGGTCACATCAAAGTTGTCTCTTTTCCAGACTGAACAATCCTAATTCTCTGAGTCTTTCCTTATAGGAGAGGGGCTCCATCCCTCTAATCATCCTGGTGTCCCTTCCCTGGACTTGCTTGAACAAGTCAGTGTCCTTCCTGTGCCTGGAACTGCAGAGCTGGATGCAGTATTCCAGGTGGAGCCTTACAAGAGTGGAGGGGCAGAATCCCCTCCCTCATCCTGCTGGCCACGCTGTTTTGGATGCAGTCCAGGACACCACTGGCTTTCTGGGCTGTAGGAGCACATTGCCAGGTCATGTCCAGCCCCATCCAGCAGCACCCACAAGTCCTTCTTGGCAGGGCTGTTCTCCATCTGTTCACCCCTCTAGCCTGTACTGATACTGTGAGTCATCCTGACGCAGGACCTTGTACTTGGCCTTGTTAAACCTCAAGAGATTCCCATGGGCCCACTTTTTGAGCTTGTGCAGGTATCTTGGATTATTTAAGATCACCGCATACAACTATGGATATGACACGTGCCTTAAGGTCTGTATATCCATCTGGACTGGTATGGGAAACTAGGTAGGCTGCTGTCATGCATCTCAACAGGAGGAGAACATAGGTTTTGGCAAGTTGCTTCTTGAATGTCTTTGGACCCTAGCTCCATTAAAATTTTTACCCACATCCTCTTCATAATTGGAACATCTTCAGTAGTAAAGGCAGGCCAGGAAATGCATTGAGTCATGCAGCATCTAGATTGTTCTGAAGTTGTTGACCCTCACACTCTGTTACCCGGAAATCTAGTGATTATAAAATAGGGCCACAACAGCAAAGGGAAAAAAATTAAAGATTGCTGTGAAATAAGTTATGCAGTTATGCTGTTCAGACTTCAAAAAGACATACCAGATGAATCAGCCACTTGTGGCTTGGGAAAGAAAGGAGAAAGTCCATTGCATCACTGGGCAGCCGGGCGTTTGGAAGATTGTTGGCAAGTAGTGCGAGTACATGCTACAGGCTATGTTCCAGAAAAAAATGTGTCACTTTTCTTGAAAATGAGAATGATCTGCTCATTTGCATAATATGGCATGACTGTATTGTTGACAGAGCTGTAGTAAGGGAGTTCAGAGCCTGGGGCACGCTCCTCTTCCTGGTTTTTTTGCTCAGCATAGTTTCTTTGCATCATACTGTTGTTCGGGTCACATCATGAGGAAAGCATGACAGACTTTTTGTCTAAGAGGACTAAAAATGCCTCTGAGAAGGGTGTGGAGAGGTGGGAAGGAGAGCAACACAGTATGGTGGCACTTAACCCTCAATTTTTGTCCTGGTACCTTGTAGGGTATAGAGGGAAAGGGGCACTGGTACTGAAGCACTGGTGCTAATAGAACTCCAGTAGCCAGGAAAGCGCCAAGAGGTCAGACAAGGCTGTGAGGGGTGTGAAAGAACACTGTGGCACGTTACATCAGTGGCTTGTGGTCTTTTATTACAGCTCTTCAGCTTATTACAGTGTAGTGGGAAGGATTTGTGGTCCGTGGTGACAGGCACAGTAGAAGCAGCAGGACCCTTCCAAAGAGGGGCCTATTACATCAGTGCCTGTAATGCCAACAGGAGCAGTTCCATGACTCCTCTTGCTCCTTTTGCTCTCCCACAGTAAATTCTTCATGTGAGTGATGAAAGAAATACAAACCTCACAAATGTCTGGTGCCAGATTCTCACCCCTCTGGGATTTCCATGAGGCCTACCCTGTAACATAGTTCCACCCCCAACCAAAGCGAAGCAGTTTGCACAATCAGATTTTATGTCTTCCTATGGTGTTTTGTGATTTCAGCACCCAAGTTCCCTTGATGCCTCAGGTATTAACTTTTATATTTTTTGAATCCTGTACTGCTAGTGTAACTCTGAAGTTTCCTGTAGCTTGTTAAGTGCTGTTCTCTTATGCTAAGATAGACATAACAAAGCCTCTCTAGCTTGCTCTTCAAGGACACCCAGACCGTCCTAGGCTTGAGAACTGTAAACGATCATCTTGGGGAGGGGAGGGAAAGGTTAAGGAAATTCCATCATTGGCTGGGTTCTGGTTGATGAATTTATGCTGATACAAAAGCATGAAGAACTCGTAACCTGTCATTGTCCATTTTAGGATCCACTGAGGCAGGACCCTCTGGACCCCAGAGTGTACCTCTGCAGGCCTTTCAAATAAATACCTCCTTTATTCCTTTATTCCTGTCTAGTCTCTGTTTCTAGGTAGCCATTTAAGGCATCACCCTGCAAAAACTTCAGCTGAATATAATAGAGGAAATCTGTCACCTGTGGTAGTTAATCCACGTCAGCCACGATTTTCTAGGTTAACTCTCTGTTACATAGTGCTCTTGAGTACCAAGGCCTCCAGAGTCATGGCCAGTGCTTCCTCCCCACAATCCATAAAATACAGCTATAGATCTAATGGAAATACCACATCTGATGGGATGTAATGCAAAGGCTTCCCTGAAATACCCTGGTTTGTGTACTTACAGATGCATCCAGACATGGATTGCATAAATACAGGAACAGGAGTTTCTTTGACCTGGGGCTATAAAATATATCAACAAGAACTCAGCACCTTGAATCTGATTAGACATGTAATTATATTGTTATCCAAACTAATTTCATGTCTGCATTTAATTTGAACTACTGCACTTCTCAAAACTATAGCAAGTCTCTAGATTTTCTACAATATAGGAATTTGCTATTGTTAGAAGAAGCAAAGTATCTCCTGTGTACCAGAAAACTCACAGTGCCTGCAGATCAATTCTTCCAGTGCAGTTGTATGTAGAAGGCTTTGGTTCTGACATAAAAGCTATTTTAACACCAAATAATTACTTAATTGCAAGTATTATAAATTTGTAATACAATAGTTGTAATATAGAATACAAGAATTCTTATGAGATCTTATGAGATTCTAATACTTCTCTGATCTTATATATATTCTCTTCATGAGCAAAACACTCTGCTGGAAAATGTTTAATTATGTCGTGTGTAAAAATACTTAGCCTTTTTTTTTTTTTTTTTAAATTTCGAACGGTTTTATTGACGCTGTAAGAAGAAATAAACGTTAGTAACGTTTAGCGCATCATAGTAAGAATTCCGTGACCCACCGGGAAAGTTCACCCGGTGAAATAAAGCAAAGACGGGCGGTACAAGGGCAGGAAGGGCACGGGCGGGAGCCCGAGGACACGGCCGGAGGGGACGGAGGAGAGGACGGAGAAGGGAACGGAGGAGGGAACGGAGAAGGGAACCTGCGGCTGCGGGAGCCGCGCCCGCCCCGGCCCCGCCTGGCGCGGAAC
>VZTN01005646.1:41811-65459 GCA_013400515.1 Erpornis zantholeuca | reverse complement strand
CCCGCGCGGGCGGCACCGGCACTGCGGCACGGCCCGGGGAGCCGGCACCCACCCACACGCGCGGGGACAGAGAGAGGTACAGCTGCGGGTGCCTGAGGTGCTGCACGCTTTAACCCGGGAGAACTTTCAAACACGAGCGTTCTTCGTAAATGCAACTGGAATTCCAGGAGAATATTTTCCTCTGAGTCATGTTATTGCATTGTTTACTTCTTCGCTGAGTTCCAGTTTTAATTACGGCCTTGCCTTGTCATCTTCTTCAGAGGCAAAGAAAGTCATAGAAATATAGGATGCTTTGGGTTGGAAGAGGCCTTAAAGGTCATGTAGTTCCAGCACCCCTGCCATGAGCAGCAACATCTTCACGAAGAGCAGGTTGCTCAAAGCCCCATCAAAACTTACCATGAACACTTCCAGGGATGGGGCATCCTCAGCTTCTCTGGACAGCTAGTTTCTGTGGCTCACCACCCTCACAATAAAGAATTTTCTCCTAACATCTAATCTAAATCTCTTCTCTTTTAGTTTAAAAACTCTCCTCCTTGGCCTATCACTATCTGTCAATACAAAGAATTGTTCTTCATCTTTTTTAGAAACTCTCATTAAGTACTGAAAGGCCATCTCTTATTCAGAGATGAACTTGTAAACATAATGACCCATGTAATTTTTGCACTTTATTTTCACAGATAGCCAAATGCCCAAATTTCCAATGAATTTCCACAATATCTGGTGCCCAGTTCAATGTGCTGCTATGAAGTGGGTTTCAGGAAGTAGAAGAAAAAAAAAAATATTCAGGGACAAATCTCTGGCAAAAAGAGAGAAGGGATATGAACAGGGAGAGTGATGTACAAAAGAATGGGGCTCCAGTTATATCCCAATGCTAGCAGACGACTGCTGGTAGAATCTTTTCTTGGGTCTAAAGTGAAACAGAGACTGACTGGGAGTAATATTACACTGTCATATAAAAATTCCCATTTTTAAATATGGTAGTGAAAGGAACTAAAGAGCCAGCAAAGATGACCCCTCTATGTTATATTTCTTTACCATAACAGCACAGGTCTAGAGGGCAGATCTTTTCACAAATTGCAAGAAAATGGAGATAATAGCATTAAATTATGTACAAAACTGCACAGAGGACTCCAAACTAGCTATCCTCAGAGTAGAAGAGAATTAGGGCTAAGTTTTAAATATTTTCCAGAGATCAGTTTTCCTTGTCACTTATAAAGACACCAGTCTGATTAAAACAAAAACAGTAAAGCCATGCCTAGATAAGTCTCTAACTAGATAAAGATATCTTATTCTTAGTATATCCACATATAAATACATACATCCTGGTCCATGACTGAATGGGAAACCATTACATGTCATTCCAACATACTTAAAGAACTGTGGCTGGGAAGTCACAGCTGAATGATTTTGGCTAATCACCAAGTGAGTAATGTCAAACACTGAATGTCTGGACAGTTTCCATTCAAATAACATTTCATCTTGGGCCAACAGTATTTACAAACCACTGGAATGAAATCCCATACTGTCATTTATTCATTAGTAAGAGACAGTATTACAGCTGGGTAAGATGCAGCCTTACTTCTGCATGGAGCTCTCCCAGTTTTCCCAGTGGTGGTAGCTCTTGCTGAGTCTCCCATGCCAGTTCTGCAGGTCTCCCCTGCTCACCTCTGCACATCTTAGATGGCATTGACAAATTCAGAGAGGGATTCTGCAGGTATGTGGGTGTACATTCAGGTAATCTCTAACTGGTTCCCTGAAATTTAAGGTGTCATTTTACATTTATAGTTTTCCTGTTCCAGAAACAACAAATCATAAAGGCAGCTATGGTCCCTACTTGACTCAATGTGTGTATCTAAACCTTCCCTTGCTCTGCGATCCCAGGCAGTGGTGATAAAGAATGGAGAAGCTGTAAAACACTCCCATAGACCTACGAAACAAGAAGATACAGCATATTCTCAAACCTTGGTCTTTATCTTTACTTTCTGCATTCTCTTCACCTCCTCTGAATATCTCTTCCTTTATATGACCTGTATTTCTTTGGATGGTTATCCATTCTCAGAACAAAGCCACTTCCCCTGCACCTACTCCCTCACTGTGACATACTCCCATAGAGCTCGGTGAGGCATCAAAACCCCCCATCTCTGATTTTGAGGCAGGAATGGGCAAATTCCCTGCATTCAGCTCCCTCAACAAGAAGAGCTATTGCCAGATTTGTGTAACTCCCCTGTCACTGGTGTAGGAAAACCTGGATTATGTCTGTTCAAATTAAAAACCAAAAAATATTCTTTCTGTAACAAAGAAGGATTGATACTTTCACTGGTATAATTATTGGGATATCATAAAAGAGAGTTCGGCCAGATGTTTTTCAATACTTGTCCAGAAATTTCTCCATGTGAGAAGGCATATGAGTCAGTAGGACATTCTATCACAAAAGTCTCCAGAAAGATTGCCTTTGAAGATATCATTGGGATTCATACAGGTGAATTTCATCTGCATAGCTCAGTAGTTCCACACAGACAAAAAATCTAATCTGTTTTAGGCTTGTGTGTACTTATAAGCTGTCGTGGTAAGTTCAAGGCAATGTCATTCGTGCACTAGTTTGTAAAGCAAATAGAAGAAATAGAATTACAGAATCACAGAAATGTTTTGGTTGGAAGGGACCTTTGAAGATCATCTCTGCCATGGGTAGCGACATCTTTCAGTAGATCAGGTTGCTCAGAGCCCCATCCAGCCTGACCTTGAATACTTCCAGTGATGAGATATCCACAGCTTCTGTGGGCAGCCTGTTCCAGTGCTACACCATGATCAGCATAAAAAATGTCTTTCTTATGGCAAGCATAAGTGCACTCTATTATATTGTCTCCATAGCCAATACACAAAGTTTTAATGTTCCTAAGGGGACAGGATGCTTTATTGGAGAGGTCTGCAGCAGCAACAAAATCCTCAACATCTTACCTCATTTAAAGCAATAAAGTACTTGAATACCTAATTTTGTTACAATTGTCTAAAGTTTGACTTGACACATCACGTTTTAGTCTGAAGACCATCACATACCTGCACTGGAGCAGGCACTTTTCCATGGGACTCATGTTGCTATACCAAGAATGCCCTGGGATGCGTGTGTGGTGATTGGACATTTCCAAATACTAGTACAACTGTCCAGCTCCTAGTGGGAGGTGCTAATCCAAGGCTGGTTTCACAGGTTGTGGCAAAGTGAGGGGCTCAGAAATTGCAATAGCCTGAGCAAATCTTCTAATGTGCCATCATTTTTTTTTTCAGGGAAAAAAAATAGGGAGGAGAAAAGAAAAAAGTCCAACAAAGATGAAAGCAAGGAGACAAGACAGGAAAGCAAAGGGCGAGCAGCCCGAAGACAAAACCGAGAACAGAGGGAAAACAACAACAAAACGCAGCCGAAGAAAAGGAAAGCCCCAAACAAAGAACAGGACCTGGCACCTGTTGACACTGCACATTAATGGCCCTCCATGATTGTTTAAGTCTTATGATGCTGCTATCTCTACCAGATCGCCCTGACAGGTGTTCCAACCATTCAGGCCACAAATGGACAATGCTACCAGTTATTATTAAACTTTAAACAACATTCCAAATACTTCCTATATTCTCCAAGCAACCATAGTTTATTAAAGAGATTGACATGAGCCAAGGAAATAAAAATCTAAAGATGGGATACTTTAAAACTGTTATATTATATGCTTCCATGCATCTGTAAAAGGCAATTAAGAAATTTTGTATATATTAATAATAGGGTATAAAATATAGCAATATAATAATGAATGACATTCAGATGAACAATGTTCTTTTTCTTTGTAAAATATTTTTCAAGTTATTGTTTAAGTATGAGGCAAGAGATATGTCTAAATCAAAGACGAAAATCGTATCCCTTCATATATTGTACATAATTAAGAGAAGGAGGAAAACATTTCTGAAGAGCCAGTAGGAGCCCAAGGTTTTACAACCTCTGGTGGAGCAGGATGGGATTGCCCTGTGTTTTCCCGGTCCATGCTCCAGACATGGGCAAGAAACATCAGGAGAAAGCCAGCAAGGCTTCAGCTGCTGAGGGATAAGAAGCAGAAGCATCTGCAGCTTTGAAGACTGAATCCCTGAGGCAGAAGGCAACCAAGCTGAGCTTGAATAGAGCTCTTATCTGTGGACAACACAATGTTTTCTGGTCTAAACAGTGGTACCGTGTGTGCTGTTTTATGCTTTTTATACCTATGTGTAACTTAAGTCTACATTTCAAATCTTCTGGTGAATGACAAATCGTATTTGTAGGAGACAACATTGAGTTAATAAAAACCAGAAAAATAGATAATCCAAGCATGTGTTTTTCACAGTGATGGTGTCACTTTTTCTACTTGGGAAGGGCATAATTTCATAGATTCACACACAGAAGAGGATACACCTGTGAATCTACCAAAAGAGTATCCACAACAATAAATCTATAGAAGAATAGAAATGACAAACTTCTTTCTAATTTTACTGAAATTCCCATTCTGGTTCTTCTCTCTGACTCAACAGCAGGGAAAATCTCCACTGCTCAGAGGACAAACCAAATGCTGTGGTACCATTCTGGGTATCTTAGAGGTTAGAGTGGCACATCAGAGAAACACAGGTTATACACAGAGTTGCTGCTCAGAAATGGAGTTACCCTTTACAGAAACATTTTGAGAACCAACACACCTCATGGTAGGTGTTCTGTTGCCATGTTTTGCCCAATGACAGCTGTCACGGGGGTTGCAGCCCACCCACTGTGGAGTGTGGACTAGAACAGGTGGCAGGAGTAGGTTGTCTTCCCTGTTCACTATTTCTGTATTTCACAGTGAGTTTGACCTTAAAGAAGACACACTGAAGCCTCTCTCTCAGGCTGACACCTGAGTGACAGGCCTCGGTGACTTTTCAAGGAATATCCTAATCATTCAGACAGCAATGTAGGATGGTTTCCTACAGTTCTTACAGCTTTGTAAGAGCTTTGTCTCTAATGATATATATAGAGGCAGTAGTCTAACCACATGGTGTTTAAGGCTCCCCGTTTGCTTCCAGCGTTCATGAAAATTAATCAAAACTTTCTGCAACCAGTCCCTGACTTTATGCATTTATTGTATTTTTGCTGTTGAGAAGACCAAAAGGCTGAATTTTACAGAGATGAGCATCATACACATGTAACACTCCTCACACACAATGGAATCTGAATGGGTGAAAAAGCAAAGAGCATGTGCTGAGTACCTGTGAAGGGCACCTAGGAGTGGGAGACTGAAGCAGGGGTGACTATTTGTGAGCTTCCAGCTCCATCTCAAAACTTGTCTACACCCTCCTCCAGAGTGGTTTGGTCAGTCTCCCACTACTGATCCAAGCAGCAGCAGTCAAATTCCTCCACCAACAACTCCCCACCTTGCTGGCAGTAGCAGCTGGTCTTAACTGTAGTGGATGGTGCAGAACCTGTATGCAGCACTGAGGCCCTGGGTGATGCTGAAGGGATGTAGAGAGAGGAAAGGAGAAATCCTCATGCTGCCAGACTCCAAAAGATGAGGTGCAAGTCGCAGTTCTGGGCTGGGAGATGGAAAGTGGAACCCAGTGCTTCAAACCCTCTCCTGCAGCTGCAGTCACTCATCTGTCTGCAGTGCTGGTGGGCAGACAGGGATGTTCAGCTGCTCAGGAAGAATTTAGTGTTCAATTTCCTTCCTCCAAGGATAGGTTTTTGGCCAGATGAAGCATCCCTACTTGGATTCAGCAAACTAGGTCAGCAGCTGGACCACATGAATAGTTGAACTCAGGGAAGATTTGTCTGCAACTCTTAAAACCAACAAGTAGGATTGTCACTTTTCCCTGCCTTGATTAAATATAGGAGCTAAATGGCAAGGAGGTTTGGTATGGAAGAATGGCTTTTGATAGAAGCACAAAAAAAAATCTGTAAAAGTGAACAAGTGTGTTCAGAGAGGAATTAAAAAAAAAGAAAAAGCAAAACTAGATGTTATATTCAGAACGTCCCTGATCTCATTTATTCTCTACTACAATACTTGGAGGAGTCAAAGGAGTGCCACTTATCTGGCAAAGATAAACACAAGACTGGAAAAGCAGTATCAAGTTGTTCAAGAGCTACAGACTGAGGGAAAAGAAAGAGGGAGAAAGGAAAAGAAAGAGGGAGAAAGGAAAAGAAGATAATTTAGGATACAAATGTGAGCTCTGTTATACATGGACAGAAAAACCTTTATTACAAATTCCCTGCTTACACAAGATACAGTGACAAGAACAGGACTTGCAATACTGTCACTTTCAGCAAGGAATTAAAATGTAAACAGAATGTGGCCCATGGCAGTAATAATGTATGGCATTGATACCTGAAAGAACACGTTACCTCTTTCCTGGAAGTGAACAAGGGAGTTGCTGCCTCCCACTTTGCTTCCTCCCGCACAGAAAAATGTTTGATACTATTGCCTATAGCCATGGTGAAGCACTAAAAAGTACATCCAACTCACTTGGGCAACTAAAATTTTCTCAAGTCCTGGCACAGAATGTAGACTACCCTGCTGCTAAGTGAACTACTCAACAGGGACTCCTAAAAACGAAAGGAAAATATGGACCTTTGTAGGTCAAGTGTATTGCAACTATGCCTTTTGCCCACTCAGTAATAAATGTGTAAAATCACGAGTCAGTGATCTTTCATGGTAGTGAGAGCTAGTGAGAACTCATAGGACCTTACTGGAGAAGATCTGATGAAGTAGTAGGAGTAGCTGTGACTAAATCTGTGTGAAAATTCTCTCTTGACAGTTGTTTCCTAGTTAAAATCTTAAAAGTACATTTTAAGTGATTCCCAGAGGATTATGAACAGCTTTTCTTAAAATGGGACCTAAATTGAATGGACATTAATTATAAGTCAAATTCACAGCGTGCTCATCATTAAAGAACATATCTGAAATAAAATGCTAAATATCAGTTAAGGCCAGTAGGTAAACACAAATTGAGTGCTATTTTTGACAGTTAAGCTGCTCAAGGAATTGTCAAAGAGTAACAAAGAGACAGAAAAATGCAAAGAACTGTTTTGTCCCTAGCTTCAGATCTGTCTGACCGAGCTGTAGCTTTTTCTCTCACCTGAAGATCTGAATAAGGGAATCCAGTGTTAAAGAGTTTAAGTGCTGAACTGCTGAACCGTTCACTGAATTTGTCCCAGCAGCTTTATTCTGAGCCACCACAAGAGAGTTGTCAGACTGACCAATGCACTAAATAAATGACAGGTTTTGCTGTACCCTGTAGCAAAGTGGGAGCAGAAGAACCCATCAGCAGAACGGGACCATCATCATCACCAGTCACACCCCACAATGAAGGTCTTGTGTCTCCACCAACAGCCTCTGGGTACTTGTGGTTGATGTGATGACGGGAAAGCAGCATATGAATATTGTTATTAATTCAGAAGAATTCCTCTATAGCCCTCATGAGTCATTATATTTTTTTGTTTGTTTCTGAGGTTTTAGGCTCTGAAACTTATTGAAGGCTTAACTTTCTGATGTAGCATGAATTTACCATGACACTTTTACTTAATTGCTATGCATTGTTATTTGCAGAGACAGCACTGGGTTTACTTCACATGGTTCACATGAAGTTGCACGGATTCAAACAAAAACCTCTGCATAGGATGACATAACAGCTGATCATGGGAGTTACTCTTCAAAGTGACATTCTGCAAGCATCAGCTGCAGCTTCTTTCCTAAGTCCATCAGCAAGGGATTGGTCACATTTTCAGGCTCAGATCTGCTACTTCACTGCTGTAATTTAGCACAAAGCTTACTCATTAAAGACCTTGCACTCTTACAAGCAAGAACACTCTGTTGTTACACATCCTCAAATAATTTTCCCATGTGGCCTCTTGTTAATGGGGGGTTAGATTTTTCCAAGTATTTTGCAATATTTTGGCATAATTTAAAGAGAAATGAAGTCAGCATGTTTGTTCACCATTTTAATAACCCATCTGTCCCTTACATCTTCCTCTCCTAACTTTGCTGTGATACTCCTAGTGGTTTTAGGAGAGGTTTTCCGCCCTTTCAGATCTGGAATGCTAATTGCATTTAAAATGCAAGAGTACCCATTGATTGGTTTGACACAGAAATTTCTGTATTTTCCTGTGCAGATGAAATTCTTGTTGATAGTGTTCTGTACAGTGTTTCAGAGTACTAACAATGTCCATATAAAATAAAGTGAAACCAAACAGTCTTACCAGCAGACTCACCTGTAATCATGGAACCTCAGCCTGGGGAAAAGAGGGTAGGGTAATCAGCCTCTCTTGGATGAATTGGCAGCACAACTTTTTCTGTAGTCACTACTGTGGAGGCAGAACAAATTCTGCAGCTACCACAAAAATATGAGGCAATATAGCAAGGACAGGAGAGAAAAAAGTTGTCAGCTGGTCTGCCACCTTTAAAAGGATGACGTGAACAAAATTAAACTAGTAACAGCAACCACATTTTCTTGTATAAAGGGAATAAAGCACTTGGATAAATGATCCCAGAATGAAGCCAATGGGATTCAATTAATTTAGTTCTTGATGTGCACATAGAAGGAAACCAGAGATGAGACAAATAATTGCCGAGAAGGGAACTGAGTGCTGGCTGGCTGCAGATAAGCAAGAAGCTGAAAACCATGCTGTCACTATTATTTAATCTATGCATGAAGTAATCTCTACTCACTTATTGTCTACTCCAGTACACCTGTGTCTAAACAGGTTATTAAAGTTCTACAGATGTTCATACAGACATTATCCAGGGGGAGCCAGTACAGCAACAAACACCTTGCTCTAGTAAAATTCTGGTGTTTTCCCAGAGCATTATATTAAGGAACTGCTTTCGTGACTTTGAGGTAAATTTTGTGACTGAAAAACAGGAGGGCAGTTCCCCTTCCTAGTTTATGCTATAGCACAAAATACCTGGTTTTACAAATGGTTCCATTCTTACTATGTTATCCATGTGCTGTTTAAATACATAGCAGTTCATAAAGCAAGCTGCCATGAGAAAGGAAAATGTGGATAATATTTCTTATGGTAATCAGCATAATCTCCTTAGGGCTGTGTTCCTTTTTTATAAAAAAAAATGATTTATTGGTTTAGTCTGCTGTCAAAGTTGAACAATGGTAGAAACTGATAAACATCTTACAGCAAAAGCACAATTCCAAATGATAAAAGAGGTTATTTTTCACAGTGATGCTTTGTTCATAAAAGAAACCTCCAGTGAGTAAATTACAACAGAATCTCTCCTATAGCTTCTCTAATAATTCTGTTCTCAGGAAACAGGATTTAGAGTTTCAGACAGCAGGAGGGGACTAAAAATGTGTAAACTATGTCCACAAGACACTGATGGATAACAGCGTATCCATGTTAGTTACTGGAAGAGTAATGTCCAAAATAATAAACTCATGGTCATCCTTTCATCAACCCTTTCCCCCCACTGTTACTCCTAAACTAGCTGATAAAAAACCATCTGGCTTTGCAAAATTTGGCTTTGCAACTGGCTTTGCAAATTATTTGACTTTGCCAAATAATGAGCAAGGAGGTATCAGCCTGTTTTTAAACCAGGAGATTTCCTGAACAGTGGCTGAATAGCACAATTCTGTCATGTTTGGTGATGTTGTCTCCCATGTCAGATGCTTATGTCCTGCTGTCACTCTTTTCAGTAATAATATCTGAGATATTACTGCTCTTCTAGTGTGTCACTTCCATTAAAAGAGTGACTTTGACCTTTCACAGAGTGTGATGATCTTCTATTTTTTCCAGATTCTAGCTACTTCTTTCTAAAACACTTTTCTACCCACCAGCCCCTGCCTTCTGTTTCATAGAAGTGCCTCACGTAGGATAACTAACCCAGTTCTGCTGAGAACAAGATTGTGTGATTTGGATGTCTCATGTGTTCGTGTGTATGACTGGAGTAAGGGATGGAAGGACTAGTGGAGGCTGCACTTTGGATCAAACCCCTCTAAAAGAGGGAGAATATTAGATGAGCCAAAATTATAGTTTAACACCTTGAAAGCCTGTGGGAGATCATTCACACATTTTACTCTCTTGTAATCATCTTTGAAATGAGTCCCAAGGGTAGAGCCTGACCTCGTGGGCTACAGATTTGGCCCATTTCTGCACCTCTGGAATATATCGTGCTATTTCTGTATTATTCTCCTCACTCCGGATGCTCTGCTCACTTTCTAATGGGATTTCTAATAAATGAACAGTCTTCGTGAATGTTAATTAAGTTGTTTACATTGTAGTTAATGAATAGTGAGGGCTGAGCCACCTGCTACTCTCCATCCTGACAAATCCTCTTTGGAGTACCTTTTGGTGACAGCTTCCCAGATAATCTTGAGCAAGAGCTCATATTCTACTCCTTATGAATCCTTTTACCTTGCTGGCATTATCTAAGCTCCAGTAGTGCATCAAATGGTCCCTCATCTGTGGTTTCTTTTCACAGCCTGTTTCCTACAACCTTACATTTGCTGTGCCAAATGCATTACTGAAGTCTAGACATATTGTGCTTGCTGCTTAGAGGGAAAGAAAAAGAAAAACAGGTATTCTCATGGCAGTAGAAATCTTGCTTGAGATATCAAATTCTTGTTTTGGTTTGTTTTCCTTTTTTATACGAGAGAGAAATGTCAACACAAGACAATTTCTTAAGCACATACACCCAGAGATTTACATTTTCAAAATGAATCCCTGGGGAAAGAAAAGGACGATAATTAAAAGTAAGTATTTGAAAGTCAGCTGGGCACCTTAAGCTGAAATTCTGGTACACCATTAGGGGGCCATCTCAATATAAGATCTTAAGAATGAAGCTTTTAAAAAGACTTAGAAGTTTTATTCAGCCGAGACAGACTTGCTCAGGGATAAGTAAGAATTCTTTGCAATTTTCTCATGGGTCCTGCTGGATCCTAGGAGCAATTTCATACATTAGGAAATGCAGGTCCACTGCACTTTAGTGTCTGTCAGTGGGTGGTTAAAAAGCACAATGTGCACATTCCCCTTAGGCTGTAATTAAAGAGGTATCAGCTATTTTTCAATATAGAAAGCTTTGTCTTCTGACTACAAGAATAAATAATCCATCACTCAGGAATGCTGGATAGTCATAATTTCAGGCCCATATATCATACTTAGTATGTTTTGTAACCAGTTTTGCTGAAATGTTACTTCATAAAAATCACAGTAGTAGCACCATGCATTGTATTATTTATTGCTACAAGGGGGAGCTGCAGAAGCATCCTACTCATCCTTCAGCCATCTCCCCCTGTGGGAGAGGAGAAATTGCCATGTTTTGAAGAACACTTGACAGTATTATAAGGAATTTCTATATTAATTTGAAAAATGGACACTGTGCTTGCTCTAAGGCAAAAGACGATACAAAGCGCTCAGAGGATTACTTCAAGGAAGCATTGACAGCACTGTGTATTGTCTTAAACAGCTTTTACCTTGATTTTTTTAATACAGTGACATAGATCTGTAGTCAAGGTGCCTTTGCACATGATTTTTTGTGCAAGCAGTAACAGTGACTTACAATTCTGTGTAAAGCTGTTAGTACAAACACGTGTTCCCTTGCACAAACTCTGCTGAAGCTGGCCTGAAGCTCCTGCAGTTTCTTTCCTCAGCTAAGCACAAGAACAAATCTCTCAGAAGGCTGTGACCAAAGGCTGAGAAGGTTCCTGTGGGCTTCTGTAAAGCAGCAACATGAAAATCAAAGAGGAAAATGCAGAGCACCACATGAAGGCAGAAGCATACAAATTCAGAGAGTAAGAAGAAAAGGCCCCTTAGGCAGCAGTGGTAATTCACAGCTCAATGTAAACAGTGTCATATCACAAAGAAAGCAAACATCATACTAGGACACACATGCAGAAATACAGTCTGTAATATATTTGAAACAATTCTTCTGTTCTATTCAGTACTGCCAGAAGTATCAGCCAAAGTACAGTGTCCCCTTAAGGTACCACAGCTCAAGAAAGAGGCAGTGTAACTAGAAATTGTTCAGGCAAAAGCACTGAGAATGATCAAAGCTTCAAAAATATGAGTTTCAGAAAAATGTTTCCAATAACTAACAGAGACCAAGTTGATCCCCTAGGTGTTTGAGGTACATCCCTATGACACTTTGCCTTTCTTGGCAATGTCCTGCAAAGCAGGTAGGTAACAAGAGAAGCATTTCAGTGACTCAGACCATGGGGTGATGCCTCCATAACCAACAAAGAGTCAGGCATGAAGCAATCTTCATGTGGGAAAAATCTGAACCACTGATTCAGGGATTGCTAATTGGGGATCTGAGGCTCAGAGGGGCCTAACACTATCATTTTCTTCATTCTTGTGTTGTGGACTCATAATAATAGGTTAATTATGGTTTTAATTTTGGAAATAGAGATCATTGTTCTTCAACACACAGGCCAGACATAATGATTTCTTTGTTGCAAGTCTGGCAGAACACAATGCTTCTTGTTTATAACAGCAACTGGGCAATTTATTTGCATGCAGGAGGTAGTTTGAGCCACTGGATACCCTTTAGCCTTTACTTTTGCATTGTTCAGAAATAACACAGTATACTACAATTACAAGTATACTACAATAAGCCTTCAATTATTGGGTAAACAAATTTAATCAAACAAGAGCATGGCTCATATACAGCTGCAATTACCTGTAAAGTTATGGATACTGGCAGACAACAGTACTGTCTTTCACTGCACCATGAGAAATGACATATCCCAATTTAAATATGCTCAGCTATCAGCAAGACTCCCATGGTTAAAAAAAATTATGGTAATTATTCTATTATGGTATTATTCCACCTTACTACTCATAGAAGGACAGTGGAAAGATGAAAACTTTGGTGCCGCTTGAATACATTGTCTCTTTTCTGCCATTACACATTGGGAATTTCTATGTATATCTCATATTTTAAAAAGAACACAAGTGTAAGCTCATGGGATCCAATTCTTCAGCATCTGCTGTCAGGACACAAAAGCCTTTGCAGCCTTGACCAGTGCAACAGTCTCTCTTTTGCTCCTAGCTGCCCTTAAAGCCTTTGGCTTCTACCAACACATGGATGCTTGGGCACAGGCAAGAGCAATTCCCAGCAAGAAAGAGCACCTCCAGGCGCAGGAGTCAGTGACCTGCTGGAGCACAACTCATTGGCCAAATCAGCCTCTCTGCATGACCTCTCTGTTTCAGGGCTAAGACAAAGGACTGGGTTTAAAGATAACCATGCCCAGTTATCACTGTTTCTGTGGAGTTGTCTGCAGTAGGTGACAGTAGGTGTAGATAGGTGTCTAATATCCTGCTTTTGTCAACAGTAAAATTGGTGAATATAGCAGTGGAGGCTGGAGAGTAAGGCAGCTATCCAAAGGTAGATGCCCGGGGCCATTTTACATTCCCTATCAAGCCTGTGCTGGCGTTCAGTTACCACTGCAGGCATGTGTATCCCAAATGCTCTGTGTTAGATGCACCAGCTCCAAGTGGGTGTCTCAGAAACCCTACTGCATCTCAAGAGGCCCAAGACACATATACATAGACACCTGAAGTCTACATACATTTTCACAAATTTAAATGGGTGGCATATCTATAGACACCTAGATAGAGAAGATGAAGTGTATTTAATACCCATATTGAATCTCCCAGCATGACCTAGCTTTGACCTTTTCCTTTTGGTTTAAAAGTTTATACAAAAACAGTTACGGGCACTCAACTAAGAGCATCAGCTCTTAAGCTGTCATAACCAGGCCGTTTGTCTACTCTAAACAAAGTTAACAATCCTAAATGAGTTTAAAATACGAGTCCTCCCTTTTTTTGTCCTTTTCATTTTACTATCATCCCAGGTGTCTCTCCAATATGGGCTTTCATTTTTTCCTGAGAGATCTTGACTGCTACTACATTTTAGCTGGGTGATCAATCAAAGAATGTTCCTTTATAAGCTCTTGTTCTGAGTAAAGCTGCAGGTATTCTCCCAGTCTTATTTTAGTTATAAGAGCTCTTATCCCAGTGTTTGAGATAATGAAACAATGCCATAGAATCTGGGCTCCAAAAGAAGATTCAGCAGCTCTTCAGCTAATCAAAGAGGAATGATGATAGATACTATGCACCTCACTGAAGAATGAAGCCTGATAATATAAGAGACTAGAACAATAGAATGAGTATCATACTAGTGCTAACCTTTTCAGCACAAATATCCAGCTTTTACATTTACCCAGCAATCCCTAACTGTCCACCACACCTGTCCAGATATCCTGAGTCCTGAATATTCCTCTGCAAATCTTGCACAGCTTTCTGTTTCTTCTGCAGAGCTCTGTAATTTATCCCTCCTGCTGCCATTTTACAGCAAACTAGAAATTGAGGTGGGAGTAATGAGATGTAGTCAGCTAAGTGGTGCAAATAATTGCTCCATCAACAATATTAGTTGATATCACGTCAAGCTGAACCAAAACCACCAACACTAATTTACCTGAACCTACACAGAATATCTACTTTGCTGGGCTTTAGCATCACAGAAATTTGCCACACAACACAAAGCACGGTGTATCCTCAACTGTATGTGTGAGGATGTATACAACTGTGTACATTCATTAAAAACCCATAGATACCTTTCACGCCATGGAAATGCAAATGAAAGTACAGACTCATTCATCATCTCCTCTCAAACCAAGTGCACTATGCCTACTGTAAAATGTCCTGTCTCATCTTTGAAATATATTGCCTTGCAGAATCTTTAATATGGGTGAGAATTAAGTTCATTAATTCATTCATTCATTCACACATATCTGGTCACCTTTTCTAACTTTACTGCTCACCCTTTAAGCCATTACATTCTGCTTTAACTTTGTTTCACTATCCAGTTGTGCTGGAATCTTGGATGAAATCATACAAATGAGTCTGTGGATGGTGTAACCCAGTGTCACTTCATTGGAACTCAAGGAGTTAGTTATATGCTCATTCAGCAGTGAATGTCATCCAGGATCAGTAGAATAACACAGTTCCAGCATTCTGCTCAAAATGAGTAATGGGGGCAGCCTTGAGGCCCCAGGTAAGTAGATGCCCTAAATTCAGCCCTCATATAAATCCAGGAATTTATACGATTGGCACATACAACCTACTCATCTTGCTGATCACATACTTGTGTACTTTAAAGGCTACACATTACTTATTGCTGATGTGAGCAGCTGAAAGTCTGCTGAACTCCATGGAATGGCACTGAGCTCTGCTGGCTGTGCGTGTGTCCCTGTGGCATTAGGCAATACACAGCTAAAGGCAGTGGTACTCAGTGATGCCACAAAATGGAGACATACAAAAGTGAGATTTTTCAGAGCTTGTTTCAAAGTTACTGGAAATAGTGCAGCCATTTCCTTTACCTGAATTTTAAAAAGCCTAATGAAAATTCCCTGGAGAGAGAACAGTGAAAGAAGTGATCATCATACAACGGAATGACTTAACTGAAATCAGTAAAGCTAATTCTAGAGACAAGTGCTACCTAGCAAGAAAAACGGCCAGAATTAAGCCGAAAGTGACATCCTACTCAAAACCAGGAAGAGTGGTGAACTGAGACTCATCATCTGTTCCAAATATGAACCCCTCATGGGCTTTTATTGACACTGCTGGAAGCCAAGAAGCAAGAACCTCTTCCTCCATTGCTTTTCCCCCAGCTTTCAATGCTCCACATAATTAGAACACTTATAGAAATGCAGCTCATGTGAAGACTTCAAATGAAGTAACAAAATGTCTGACCTATTTACCTTAGCCCTTTAAAAGAATACACACTCTTGAAAATTAATGATGCATTAATACATCAGAAGCTTTTTGGGACTATAAAACAGACCTAAACCACAAACAAACTCCAAGCTAACATTACAGATGTACCAAGAGATCTAATTCACACAACAAGAAGCCCTGCAATAGCACTTTTAAATTCCAGTGAGACCAGTAATTATGCACTGGTGCACACAAAGACTCAGGTGAGTCATCCCCAGGGTAGCCTCACTACAAACTGAAGAAATTAATTTCATCTTGGGATCCTACAGCCAAACTAAAGAGAAGAAAAAATGCAGTAAAGAAAATCCAAGCAGATATAAACTCAAGCATACATAACAGATACAATAATGTATTGTATGCACAATAAATGGTAAGTAACTGCAGTTTGAAAATAACTGCTTTCCCCAGAGCATCCTCTACTGACACTTAGGAACCTGGAGAGGATTATGGGGTCAGCAGAATACTACCACTTTGTAGTTTCCATCTTCAAAGACTGTATCTAATTAATCTTGATAAGATCCCTGTGAAACAGGTCAGTATTATAGTTCATTTCACAGCTAGTTAAAATGACCACTGATCTGCCAAATTTGGGATCCCAAAGGTACTGTGATCCTGTTATGAACTTTCCTTTCCTGGCTTCCATTTTACTTTTCCTGCTCCCTTCATTTGGGTCCAGAGAGGGAATATAGTTTTGTCATCTTATGAAATCCACAGAGCTGATATGAACTCACTCAGAACAACTAGGTCTATCAGAGTTAACTGAATGAGCAGGAAATGGCTGAAGTTAAAGGATTAAGCATACGGGAGGAAAGGGCATTGCACTCTAGGCTACAGAAAATGCACCCCTTCTCATTCAAGATTACAAGTCATTTATCTTCTCTTGGAGCACCTCTTCCTGATAAATGGTGCTATCAGGGCAGCCTGCTCATGCCATTTCTAAACCAGTCTGGCAGCAAATTAAACTAGGATGAAAATTTGTCACTCTCAGCCCCTCAGAGAAGATCTACAGAGGGGTTAACTGCACTGTTATGTTTTCAAACCGTTCCCTTCTATAGAAGAAGGCATAAAACTTTCCACACGCTCCCTGGGCCAACCCAAGCAGGTTGCAGGTAGCAGGCAGTTAAACAAGCTCAGATATTCACTTGGGCAGTCTATCCTGATGGATCTAATGAAACTACTTGCAAAATGTAATGTTGTGTGTAAGCACCGGCCTGGGGGCTATGTGGGTAATCAGAATTATTAAATTTTGACTGTATTATTTATTTTTCAAGCTATGCTGAATGTCCCTTTATCAGATCATGGATGCTATTTCTCCTTACTGAATTTGTTAATTAAACTCTAAGTTATAACAGGAAGTACAGCATTACTGACTAATGCATGCATCAAATACTCAATGAACTCCTGTCAGCTCAGAGTTTCATGCCACCAAGAAACGTCTGTGCTATGCTGTCATACTGTTTCAGAACACTTCATTAGACAGGTTCAAAAGCAAGTGATAGTGTTTCTTCCATCTGCAACATCACCTTTGCATTAACTGTCTCACTCTGTGTGGCTCTTGGAGGTGATAGTCATCAAAATTGCAGTTAGAATAATTATTTAAGCACTGATTGCATGAATTTCTTTACAAGATTTTTCCATAACAACTCCATCTTCTTTTTCTTTTTTATGGAGAAAAGTCTGATGAAGCTATTGAAAGAGACTCTTCTCCTCGTTTGCTGCCTTGGTGCAGTGCTGGGGGATTACACACCACACAGTATGGCTCTGTTCCTCACTCCCTTCCCTCCCAAGGAACCTGCCACACACTGGGGAGAAGACCAAGGGGAGCAAAGGCCCAGCAGGGTAAGGCTGTGCAGAACAGAGCCCTGCACTCTCAGTCCTTCTCCACAACATTTCCTGCTGCTGCGGTGACACCATGAGAAACAGTTGTGAAAGTTTCAGATGATAAAGCCCTTCACAATGGGTCTCTCACCCAGAAAGCCACAGAGTCTAAGCACAGGAGAGACAAAGGGAATTCAAAAAGCACAAACCAACAAAAGTAGTCCCTGAAAACGAGACAGTTTTTTTTCTAAAAAACACTAAGAAATTTTGGAGCATGGAGCATTTTGTTCTCCATGGAACAGGAGAAATAGGATTAAATCAGGGAATCATGTCTATAAATTTTGCTTATGACACCCTTTTCTCAAAAATAAAGCCTAGAGGACAGAGTCATCCTGGGAAGTTTTAATTTTGAATTTATAATTTGCAAACTACAGTGTCATGGACTACTATAGGAAACTTTGTGGAAATAGCTCCATTTAAGTTGTTGAACTGTTAATCCAAATGAAACAGAATAAAAGGTTCTTGGCTCTTTTATAAAATACTAGCAAACATTTTATACTAGCATATTTTAACGTATATATATAATTGCTATAGGAGATGCTGTTTTGATTGTGACAATGTAGCATTCAAAAGTATTACCTGACAAAATAAAAAGATGCCCTCTAGTGTAAAAGTAGGTCCTTGCATGAACTATATGGTAGTTCATATTGTTATAATTACAAACCTAAACTTCCATTGGCTCTGTCTCTGTAAGAACTTTTACACCTACTGAGCGCTCACCAGCCGGTAGCTCAGAGGGTCTGAACCACGCTGTTTGAAGACTTTGCTAACTTTCCAACAAAGTCTGGGTGTTTTCAAGCATTTTAATACAGAGTTTCACTTTTCAAAAATGTAATCCTGAGTTTGAGGCCTAAGTACTGTGCAGTTTCCCAGAAAACATGAGCACACAACCATTCAGGAAGTTACAGCACTGCCTGTAACAGGACCAGGGGTTTGGTACAACAAGAAGCAGTTTTAAGTGTCAGGAAGAGCTTTGCAGGCATTCCTACTGTAAGCCAGGAGTCTGGTCAGTGCAACAGCTGGATCGGAAGAGACAGCAGTACCTATACTCTATCAAATAGTTTTTATAAGAGCTCAGCTTCCCAACAGTTACCATATACCATCTAGTGATACAAAAGGAAATTGCAATTTCTCATTCACTATTTTTTAAAATGAAAGATGAAGATGACAACAGCTTTTTTTTATCGTTTGCTTACCTTTCACTAAAATAAAATATACTATGAGTGTACTACCTCCTCCTTGTGATTAACAGTTTTTCCATATATCAAGAATCTTGTGACTCCAGCTAGTTTTCAAGATTTCATTTTGAAGATGTATGATTACACAAGTATTTCAGTGTCTCTAAATTAAAATAAAGCCTGCCTTATAGCTATAGACTGATATTTTATGTGTAGTTGTAAGTTACTCTTAAGTCCTACAGATGTAAAACTTGGGGCCAAATTTAAAAGCAACCCAAAACCTAATCTTGTAATTTTTGTAATCATCATGATTTTGANTTTTTTTTTTTTTTTTAATAAGGTTAGTTGCACCCCTGGTTGATGGAGAAAATGTGAAAGAGAAAGAGATTCTAGATGATGAGACTAAGACACAAAATTTGCTTTTGGGAAAAGAGGCTTTAATCCTGCAAACTCTCTGCCTGGAAAACGAAAAGTTTTAAACATGCTGCATTGTAATGCAATAACTGTTTTGTGGTGGGATTTTTCTGCTTGTCTGCATCACCATATGGATGACTTCAATTCCACAGCAACATATACTGTGATATGATTTTGACAGCTGGGATAATGGAAAAAGTCAATGTTTACTTATTGGCAGAAGAAAATGTTACCTTGCCTGCCAACTGGGGCAATAAAATAAATTTGTTTTGTATGCTGTGTGGAATTTTTTAATGCCACTAAATGAAAACAAAAGAATCAGGATCTCTCCTTGGGAGTTCACAGACGGAACGGGTACAGATACAGCAAAAGTAACAGATTGAGAGAACTGAGAAAAAGAACTTGCCCTGAGCTCCTCTTCTCCCACTCCTCCTCCTCAGCATCATTCAGCTTCCTGTTTTTAAAGCAAAATGGGATTGTTCTCATGACTAACCAGCACAATCCTTCCAAAGCTGTTAAATAACAGCATTTTTGGCAGAAGTTACTACATATCTAGATTATGTAAGCAAAATACAGATATACCATGACGTACAGCAGTTGCATTTCCATACACCAATTCGGCCTAAAACTGACACTTTGTTCTGAATCTACAAATAGGCACTGGAAATCAGTTTAGCTACAGTGCAGCAGGACTGTAAATGCAGATTGCTGAAACAGGCATAAAGCTCAGCAGTTTCTAGATAGCCAAAATGAAAAAGCACTTGCAAACCCAAAGGGGCTTCAGATTTCCATCAATCGACTTACATTTCATACATCATTGTCATAACTGCAATTGCACTTCAAGAGAGTTCAAGTGAATGTCATCTTGTCTCACTGACACCATCTTAAAACATGTGTAGCACAAGGAATAAGCTTGTGTCTTGGACTGTAAAAAACCTATAAATATCATTTGTAAAAAGAAATAATCCTGGAAATTTTGTATATCTTACTCTTTGATGACTGTAAGACACTTATTACTTCAATGAAAATGGCACTGCAACATGGGGATCTCCTGCTTTAGGACAGCTTAGAGGAAAAGGAATGCAGGGTTTGATAAGCAACACGGGGTTCATGAAAGAAATGTGCCACTCAAGCAGAATCAAGATTTGTCTTTGGTACATTTACACATTGTAACTCGATTCTCAGCCCCTCTCTGGCTTCCTGCATGGAAGAGACAAGTGCAGTGCACTGCCAACTTTACACTGTCTCTGGTCTTTACATGTGGAATGGGCATGATACCACACATCATCCACTCCTTTGCTGATAGTGTAACTTGCAGCAGTTCTGAGGCTCTCCACACCAGCTTCTCAAATTGCTTTGATATAAACTGACTCAAAACCACAGCAGAAGGAAATTGCTTTTGTCCCCTCTCATCTCGGCTGCACCAAGTGCAGCAAGGATTGAGCTCTTGTTGAATACAAGACATTGGCACATCTGCAAAGGTTAGTTTCACACAGGTTTGAAGAAGCAGAAAAAAATGCTTTATAAATAGAAACACTGACATATGGATTAATAGTTCTTCACCATCACAGCATCAGCAAAATATTAATGGTGGGACTGTAGACACTTAGCAGAGGAAGTGGTGTATTTTAAGAATTAGTCTGGCGAATCTTTACTTTTCAAACCACTGTATTAATTAGCAATTAAGTAGTGATCAAAAGACAAATTCCATAGTGATGACATTGTAGACAATAGTAAAAATACACAAGGAGAAACATAGCAGACAACAGAAATGTGAAGCAAGCAGATGTAGAAAATATATAATTGAAGCGGCCTCAATTATTCAGGTACAAAGTAATAGGCCTAAAGAAAGCCATCAATGGAATGTGTCTGTGACAAAAACAGAAACACAAAAAGAGATGTTTTAACAATACCAGTTCTGACTGAAATAGGAGCTGGTAATAAGGATTGATAACCATGTAGGGAACATTTTAGAAGGCATATTACTAGAACTGGTCCCCTTATTGCAATCTATTAAACTAGATACCTACATGATCCCTATTCCCTTCGTCTAGTAAGGTGAAATGCATTTAATTCTTTGGTTACTATCTTTGGCACTGTCTGATATTCCTTTGATTGCCATGCTAGCTTCATAACTTGTAGAGCAAGCAAAATAAAATAAAATTTTTCATTCACCAGCACAATTTCTCAGTCCATCTGCAGCTGCAGCAAAACTTAGAAGCCTATCCATACACAGACACAGATTTCTTTTTTACTAAATACAGTCTTCCAAGGTGTTGCTTTCTTACAAAGCTGCATGCAGTCAGAGTAGCTTTGCTTGAACTCTTTAGATCCCTTAAGAGCACAAGCCTGATTTCTTTTTTTAGGTCAGATTCTAACAGAAACCGACAGGAATTTGGCCTCAATAGCTTCCACAGGATCAAGGTCTGGTTCAGTAAAGGATTAAGGCTATTGTTTTTGAGCACACACTCCCAGTAAGAGACCTTTCCTTTTCCCAAATCTCTATTCTTTGACTCAGCCACCCAGAGAACTATCTGAATAGAACATAGGTTACCATGTAAATGCTTGTCCTTGGATGCAAACATGTTGCATTTACTAAAACCAATGCTAATTTTGGGTAGGCTTTTCTAGACTTTTAGAAAATAATAAGTGATTTGACCAAATGTATTTCTTTTAGTATTCCAGATTACACTTAGAATTTAGCATTTTTAGAGCTTTCATCTCCTATGTTTTCTGATGCTTGTGATTTCCGGGAGTTTAAAAATCAAAAAGAGCAGCCAAACAGTAGCTGTAGTCCCAACAAGCCCTTGGCTAGACAGTTTGCAATTTAGTCACATTGAAACATTTAGTTTTCCATTTAGGTGCAATGACACCTGGCTGGACACACAGCCCCTCTCTCCCCATCTGCATGAATACCATTCCAGCCTTAAGGATGAGTAGATTTTTGTTTCCCATCCTGTTTTATTAAAAAATTAATACAGCAGGCTTCTCAATTGACAACAGCAGGTGGCACAGGTCTCCTCCCTGACCTCATCTACAGGAGCAGCTCAGCTTTGGAACAGTCTGACCCCTTGCAGTTACATCTGGGTCTTGCCCAGGTCCATCTCTGCCTGTGGGTGACCACCAAAGCAGCCAAGCCTCCTCAGCCACCCAAACACAGCCACGCAATGCACAGCAGCATGAAGCACAGGTCTGACTGTCAAGCCACCTAAGTTTTCAGGCAAAAAATGAGCTACAGTTTCCCTGAGCTGTAGAATGTGCTCCTGGAAAGGCCAGCAACTGTTTGTGCCTCCTGCCAAATTCACTGTCTGGCCTCGTCGGGGGGAACAGGGGCAATTGCAACCTGCCTTCACAATAATCAAGCACGACAGAGCTGCAGTAGCTCACCTCCCACAGCACTGCCATCAGGCACTGGAACGATGAATCCCAGGGAAACGTGCCTGTCTACTTTTTCTGGTCAGAAAGCTCCAGGGAATACACGCACTGAGGCTCCCACCACTTCCAGACCTTTAATCTCTGGTGTATTTGGTTTGTGTGGCAAGGTTTTGGCAGTGGCAGGGGCTTGGGGAGTGGGCTTCAGTGAGCACTCCCAGAAGGCTCCCCTGTGTCTGACAGAGCCAATGCCAGACAGCTCCAAGATGAACCCCCTGCTGGCCAAAGCTTAGCCTGTCAGTGACAGTGGTAGTGCCCCTGGGATAAAGATTTAAGAAAGGGGAAAAGTCCGCACAACAACTTCAGCTGAAGAGTGGAACGAGAGTAAGTGAAAGCAACAACTCTGCAGACCCCAAGGTCAGCGAAGAAGGAGGAGGAGGTGCTCCAGGCACCAGAGCAGAGACTCCCCTGCAGGCCCTGGTGCAGCCCATGGTGAGGCAGCTGTGCCCCTGCAGCCCATGGAGGTCCATGGGGAGCAGAGATCTGCCCGCAGCCCCTGGAGGGTCCCATGGCAGAGCAGGTGGGTGCCCAAAGGAGGCCATGCCCCTGCGGGAAGCCTGCGCTGGAACAGGCTCCTGGCAGGATCTGCGGAGCCATGGAGAGAGGAGCCCACACCAGAGCAGGTTTGCTGGCAGCACTTGTGACCCTGTGGAGACACCCGCTGGAGCAAGCTGTTCCTGAAGGACTGTACCCCAAAAATTACAAGTGGGAAGTCAAAAATCAGCCTGGAAAGAAGGGAGGGCAAAGACGGTGGTTTTAGATTTTGGGTTTGTCATGATCCTGCTCTGATTTGACTAGTACTAAATTAATTCAACACGTCAAGATTCTTTTGCCCATGACAGCAATTGGTGAGTGATCTCGTCCTGTCCTGATGTCGACCCACAAGCCTTTAGTTATATTCTCCCTCCCCTGCCAAGCTGCGGAGGGCAGTGCCAGGGCGGCTTTAGAGGGCACCTGGCGTCCAGCCAGGGTCAGCCCGCCACAAGGAGGCA
>VZTN01005646.1:602-41034 GCA_013400515.1 Erpornis zantholeuca | reverse complement strand
AAAGCTTCCTGGCCCCTCCTGCCGGGCCAGATCCCCTTCTGCGGAGCCGTGTCCCTGCAGGAGGCGGCGACCCGCGCCGGTGGGGAGCGAGGTGCGTGCAGAGTGTCGGACCGGGCCCGGACTTAGACTCGACTCGATGATCCCGGACATCTTTCCCAACCTGATTCATTCTGTGGTTCTGTGAGTCGGGGGTTTCGTTGTGCTGGGCAGTAAAATAGGTCAGAAGCATTATCCGTGGCGGCGTCACGCGTGGCGGAATCCCCTGGCCGAGCCGGCGCAGCGCTCTTAATTCCCGGGGCGATGTGCTGCTTCGCCCCTGCGGATGTCAGCGCTGCGCCCGGCCGGCATCGGCCACTGCCGCCGGCGGCCTGAGCGGAGCCGCACGGGCGGTCACGGGAGCGGAGCGTGGAGCGGCCAGACAGAAGTAACTAAGTGTTCCTAGTGCAAGTGCTTTTGTTTCTTTGTGCTTGACGGCCTCGGCTCAAGTGTTTGCATTGCATCCCTTCGGAATGTTAAAAGGGGACGCGAAATGTGAAAACGGGTCCCGCTGTTGGTGTGGTACATGTTGCCGCCACTGAAAAATTGTTGTAAAATAAACTAAACGCGAGGTTTTTGTACGAACAAGACGACCGGAATGGTGAAATAGTTAAACTGAAATTGTGGGGAGTTTAATCTTAATACAGCTTTTCAGTGATATGCCTGAGAAATGATGTAGGTTTTGTTACTGGTGTGTAATATGCAGCTGTATATTAACAATTACAAGAAGGAGTAGGGAGCAGAGCTTTAAAACGTTTTGCTTCTGTCAGGTTTGTAATACTAAAAATCCAAGCCTTCTCTCTTTGTTAGCTGCTGTCTCTGGGTGGGCTACTTAAAAATAGATTCTGAAGCATCTCTAAAAATGCTGTACCAAAAATTACAGTCTGTAATAATATCGAAGACATGGTGAAATCTGAATCTTCGTTTGGTAATTTTAAATAGATTTTAAAAATTGAATGATTTTGCAAGAACTTGCTATATAGTCTTGTGTGGTTAATACTGTAGTTTCTTTCCAAGTGTATTGAAGTGCCAGTTGTTGAAATTGCTATAATGCAAAATCTGTAGTGAGTGAAAGAAAAAGTTTGTTCTTGTTTCCTTCAAAATATATCGCATCAATTTAGATGTAATTGAATTGTCATTTATTTCAAGAGCTTGAACTGCAGTATTTTTATAACCTATTGAATAGTGGGCCCCTGGAAAAGCCTTCATATTGAAATTGATTTTTTTTTCCTCTCTTCTGTGCATGTTAATCAGGTCTATATATATATATACAGAGAGATGTCCCTGTACTTATTGCAGTTTATGAAGCACTGGTAACTTAAGCTGAACCAGTTTCTGCTTCATTTTTTGCACGCTTTTTTTTTAATGAGAAATTAACATTTTTCTTTGATAAATGGATTGAAATAGGATATATGCTCAAAATTCAAGATCAATGCTCCAATTTTAGCATAGGGAACAGCCTCATTTTCAATACATGTAGCATTTTAGTACTGAAATGGCTGACTGTTCTGCACTTGACTGTTCTTCTATGATTCAGTTCCAAATGTACATATAAATGTTGGGGGTTGATTAATGTGCAATAGCCAGTGATAAAGAATGACAGGCAACTTGAAGCCTCATCACAATCAGCAGTTCCTGAGAATATTCTAAGTTTAAGAAACAGATACAAAAAAGTAGGCAAGTACAGGAAACAGTGAGGTCATTTATCTGTTGTGCTATCCAGTGCCAAGGGTAGTTTTAAACATACCTGATAAGATTCAGTGCCTTGAGCTGGTAGTGTATTGACAGTAGCAGACCATCAGACAGAAGAGTGATTTCTCCTGTTAAATAAAACAGCCACTTTCTTTCTTCCCATGCTGTCTGGCTCATGGTGACTTGTGGGGAAGGACAGAATTTGGGGGATCTTTTTCTCCTCCTGCCCCTGAGTTGAGTTAGAAATTAGGGAGCTTAAATCCGAGTATTTAATTACAGAAGAGCATTTATTCATGTGAATTAATACTGTAACTCTGCTGAGTTTCCAAGAGGGGAAATGATTAATTTGTGATGTCTATTTTAGAATACTCTGTATGGAGTTGCAGAATTCACAAGATTTCTGTCATTTGAAGTAGGACTCAAATAATAGTCTTTGGCTGGTATTAGTTGAATTCACCAATGTTTTGCACTTGTTTGTTTTTAAAAAGCTAAGATTTTACTTATGGAGGAAACTTAGGACTGTAGGTAACTCTTCATCATTATATAGGAGCTGGCTTCCTAAATATGTTTACTTCTGGTTTTGGATTGGGTGGGTTTTTTGTTTGTTTGTTTGTTGGGGTTTTTTTGTAATTGTTGCTAGTTTTTTCCCAAAAAAAATAAGGATGGAAAAATCATGCTGGACCTGATAATTTATTGGGTCTTATAATTTAATGAGCACAGTTGACTGAGCTGATAAGAAATGGTTTCATTCCATCTTGGCCTAGTAAAAGCTTAACACTGTTCTTAAGAAGAAGCTGAAGTCATTTTGGGAGATAAGTCTGGTAGGAAGTCCATGACTTCAAAATCTTAGTGTGGAAGAAGTGGACATGACTTTTCCCAGTAAGCATCCTGAGAGACTTTCGAGGGGACAAAGAGAACAGTTCCATGCTGACTGAGTCTCAGTTTGGACAGGGATGTTGCCCAGTTTGAATTCTTGTTCCTGATCAGCGACATTGTCCTTCTGTCTGTTGCATCTTTAAAGTTTCAAAATCAGTGCGTGATGCAGGGCGTTACGAAGGGATGGATTCCTGCAGGTTGCTGCAGATAGTGTAACTCCTCATACTACAGGAAAAAGAGAAAATTAATTGCTAAGTATAGAACACAGCTCTTACCCAGATGACTTCAAAGGAGGAGTCATCATCCAAGAAGGGGTGTTTGTGTAACCACAAGTGTCTGTCAGTCCATTCAGTAGAATTTTCGAGACTGGCTTATTAAATAAATAACAGTGTCATGAAACGTAGAGGTTACCTGATGTCAGTGTGTGAACTAGTTCTTTTCAAGAGCTTTGCAGAAATTGGAAATTTGCCTTACCACAATCCTGTAATTATGTCTTCCTTGGATTCTTCTAGGTATAATTACATACCTTGAATATGTGTATGCATTTTTATTTTGTAAGAAATCTCCCAGAACTGACCCAGCCTTTTTCTGCCATCTCCACATAGCATTTGGTTTTATGATGTGCTACCTCTAGTAGTGGATTGTGAGAGGTAGTAGATAAAAGGCTTCAGGTGATACCTACTGAAGTCACAAAAAGCAGCTACCAAGATGAAGGACTGAACACCACACCCAGAGCATCAAGCTTGTTGCAGCTGTCTCTTTGATCATAGAAAACATAGTATCTTGTCTCTGTGGATTAGTAGAGCCACAGTTCTAACAGGATTGCAGCTCGTGGTTTCAGATTGATGTGTGAAGAAAGGAAAGCTGCTAGAACTATGAGGGGAGGAAAGGTGTGGATAGGCTTGTTAAATTTTGCATTTTTCTTTTGGAGTTCATTCTAAAAATAGCTGCACAGAATGTTACATGGAGCTCAGCTATAAAGAAAATAACATACTTGAGTAATGCTTCATGCACTGAAGTCAACTGAACACTCTGATATTATTAATGATAAATGTTTGATCATTTGATGAAGGACTATTGCACACAACACTATAATGCTCCATGTTCTTTCACGGACTTATCGCTCCTTGACCTCACTCAGCTTTATACGTCTGCTCTGCACTATGTTTATGCTGAAATGATTCTTTCCTTGAACAAATTGAAATCAGAGAGGTGACATTCTCATGTCTGCTTCAAATCATTCCTATATATAATGTTTTGCAGCAACTGGAAACTGTAGTTCAGAATGTGTAAGAATCATCCAGAAAGCTACAGACCAGAAGGAAGATGCGACTCTGTGGCTCATCAGTCTTTTTACATAGGATTCACTGAAGCTCTTCTTGGTCGAGACCTTCCTGTTTAGGGTGTGAGAATGCAAGAGTGATAGTCTCCCTTCCCTTTCTGAGTTTGCAGATTCCTACTTCCCTACTGTAGGAGCTTTTTAGGTATGCATTAGGCACTTGGTGATTATTATGTATTTGTGAAATGACTTGGCTCAAATTCTGGTTGATGGCATTCACCATATGTATTGTGACTGACATTTTCTGCTAGCATGAAGAGGAATATATTACCTCTGAGGTCTGGAGGCTGAGTTGCATCCTTGTCCTCCTTTTTAGAGATCATTCGCATTCTTTCCATTGTTGAACCTTGGAGCTCATCAGGACGTTTTAAAGAAATAGAGGAAGATCCTAATTGATTTTTGTTGTTGTTAAGTATCAAATGTAGGCCATAGAATTTGTTTATAAGCTGGTATGAGGATATAAAATCTACATATATATGTAGATTTTTAAAGAAGATAGTGCAGTTCTGAGGTTCATTCATTAAATGAATGCAGTGATCTCTGTTCTCTCTGAACGAGGCTCTTAGCTTCAACATATAAAGAGGCAGATTTCTGCTTGAAGTATGGAGAAGACCTGGGGGAAATCAGCTGTTCACGTGCACTGTTTTTTTCTCAAGCATCTGATACTAGTCCATGTCAGGACAAGACACGTCTAGACGGTCCTTTGGAATGGTGTGATACAGATAGTTTTACAAACAGCTTTAGGAAGCTATTGTGACTTTAAATTTTCTAAATATAAGGGATCATTTATTAGAGGTTAAATTTGCATAAACATAACATGTTTGCAACTTCGGTCTTGTTTCTCCTTTTTTGTTACTCCTTTTGTGAGGTCACTGTATGGAAATGAGCAATTAACTTACTGTAGTCAAAAATAACAGCCTTTTATAATGCTTAAAAAAAGATGATTTGCTTAAGCCAGACATCAAAATAAAAACTGTAGATCAAAATCGATGGTTGCAAAAAAGAAGTTTGATGGTGGTTTTATTGAAAATAACCTGCATCAAGTAAATAAAAGCATAGTAATTTCCCTTCTGTAACAGAACCATGGCATTGTACTTTGCTTGCTCGTACCTCTGGACAACATTGTAATGGTGGTATTATTTGCTTTCTGTTAGCTTGCAGAGAAGCTGAAACGCTGTAGTGTACCACTGAGCAGGACGAGTCAGGAATGAGCCAGCCTTGGGAAGGAGGACCTGCTATCCTAGCTGGAGACATATGAAGAGAGGATATTTCAGTCTTGTGGCATGCTTCAGTAGAAATTATTCAGAAAAAGTAAGCTGTTGTTTTTTTAATGAACTTTAACATGTCAGCTCCTTGATGGATTGCTTAGTTGCTGTTAGAATTTGACCTGGAATTTGAAGTGGTTTTGTATTAATTTACTTTTTCTTCCATTAAAGTCCAAGAAGGCCTGGGGTCTTTTCATGTAGTTGTTACACATCACCTCTTCCATACTTTGTGTATTGATGAAGGCTGTGTACCTTAGAAATTAAATGTATTATTTAATATTAAAAATAAGAACCTCAAGAGGTGGGATCTGGCAAGATTTTGGACTAATTCCTTGTCAGTCGGTTTTAGGCTGTATTTATGTTAAAATGCAGACTTCAGGTTCTTATTGTTCCCTTATTTTTACCTGAATTAATATCTAAATACTTCAAATAAAATTATTTTTAGAATTTTTCTTTGAGCTTAATTAATTTGTAGTTAGTAGTCAAGAATATGATTTTCCATGACGCCAGAAGTGTCTTAAAGGAAACAATGTGTCTTGGGAAACGATGTGCACTCTTAAAGGGAACCCAGTCCTCCAGAAAATTGAGCTTTCCTGTTCGATAACAGTTCTGATATAAAGCGTGTTTTGATTGTTATAAAATATTACTCTTAATTTCAGAAAAAGTACTGTGTGGTCAATTTTGTTTAATTCTTAATACCATGAAGTTGCAGTGGAAGTGCTTCCACAGCCATGATGTAGCAGAATAGCAGTCCGAGATGTTTGTCCTCAGTTCTGAAGGATTACCTCTTCAGTAAAAACCTACGTACGTGTACATCCTCCTACCAGTTTATAAACAAACTCTGACCTAGATTTGGTATTAAAAATGTAAATAAAAAAAGGTTAATTAGCATCAGGCTTTAAAAACAAGAAGTGAGACAGCATCAGTGTAGTTGGTAGAAATCTTCAAGTGCATAATTGTCCTGCATTCTGAGCACATGCAACTGCAGTTGTGCTTATCTTACGAGAGTTTTATGTTCCTGGGTAGCACTTTTAGAGATAAGGATTTGCTCTTCCAACTCTATTCATTTTATACATAACATTTTCCTTAGAGTCATTAAAAATCAAATAAGAATTTCAATAAAAAGCATTTACTCCTTTTCATATCCTGCTTTATTATCTTGATCTAGTAAGAAATTAAAGATCCCTCAAATTAATGGGTGACCTATTGAGCAAAGTTCAAACGTTAGCATTTTTTGCTTCCAGTAAACAGGTGAGAACTTTTAATACTTCTTTTAGTTTATCTCAGAGTAAACTCTCTTTAGTTTAGCTTACAGTATCAGAATTTGGTTTGTCGAAGTGCATTGCCTTTTTAATCTCTGCATTGCATTTTAATCACCTCCAAAATCTTAATTATGATACGTGACTGGTAAAGAAGTTACTCACCTACAGGTTGTTCTAATCCTTTCTTTGACACTGAAAAGGATAATTTTATAAAGGATATTCAGGGAGAAGCAGCCTTTTTAAAAACGGTAGCATGGAAGTACACATCTCGGCTGCTGTACCTTTTTGCACTGTAGTATCTCATTGTGGGGACACTTGAAAATTAAGATCCTTTACCTCAGCCATGGTTAGCACAAATTAATCAATAAATGGAATTTTCTTTCAGCTCTTCTCTTGAGAAACGATGGCTGGGTTGTGTTTGTGGGTATTATAAAATCTCAAAAGACTTTCTTCTCTCCTTTTTCTAGTAAGTTTCTTGGTAAAAACCCCAACATTTGCTGTAAAAATCTGTTGCAAAATACAGCCTCAGAAGTGTGAGGCTTCCAAAAGGCAACTTGTTCACAACATTGTTAGAATGGATCTCACAGATGTGTTCTGTGCAGTAAAAGTTCCCAGCTGGTAGGTAATGCTGTGTCTGTATCTGCCATGCTGATTTAAGAACTGTTACGCAGGTTTGTCATTAATCTCAGAAAAAGATTTTCAGATATGAAACTGAAACATAGGTGGATACAATTATGTACTACTTCAGGAAAAAGCATTTGGGCTGTAGATCTTTTAAAAGAATTATTTGATAAAAAAAAGATTAAAGAGGCACTGGTCTTTCAAGAGGAAATGATAATGATAGAAGGGAACAGACAGCATAGAGAAAAATATTTTAAGTAAACAGAACACTATATATTTTTGTAAAGATAAATATAGATACTGAAGGTTTTTTTTTTTTTATTCCCAGAATGTATTTATAAGATTTTTAAAGCAATTGAGGCTTTTACAGTAATACTAGGTATTTTCTCTTGAGGTAACACATTTTGTTAGAAATGTGTATAACATTAGAACAGGCTGTCCAGGGAGCCTGTGGTATCTCCATCCTTGCAGGTTTCAGAAAAACTCAGCTAGACAAAGCCACAGCTGATCTAATCTAGTATTAGTGTTGGTGCCATGTGGAGCAGGAGACTGAACTAGGTGACCTCTAAAGGTCCCTTTTGACCACGTGCTTGTGGTAGTTTTGCATGAGCTATTCCTAGCTGCCTGTACAACAAAGACTACTTTCACTGAAAGGCTGTTTCGTTGAATATCAGTCTTGAAGTTCCTTGGGGATTTTAAATGTAAAAAGGCACCTTTTCAGGCCCCATTCCCTAAAGCCCGTTCTTTGCACTCATTTGGTATCTGGTGTTTGGTTTTGATTGTTAATAAATAAAAGGAAAATTACCATGAAACAGACTGTGAAAGATTGCTGGGGCAAAAATGTAGTTGAGAAAGCATTTCTGTAGTTAGGCTAGAATTTTTCAACTAGTTAAATCCTAAACAATGCCAAAGTGACGCAGTTTTGCATTCTCCATTCTCTTAGAGTTTCAAAATCATCTTTAATAACAGAAATAAGACATGGCCAGAGAAAGTAAAGGCAATGACTTCACAAGCCATCAAGTCAGAGTTGTGTGTCCTCTGCAATACACTGCTGCTTCTGCTGGTCTGCAGTGATTCCTTTTGAGAGGCACTCGCATATCAGGAAGTTCACTTGATGTTTAAGAAAAAGGAATCCAAGGTATCTTTTGAAAAGGCCACCTCAGTTTTCAAATCTGGTTATTTCTGCTGCCCTGTGGTTGTTCTGAGCTCAGTTTGAGGGATAGTGTAGCATGGTGCAGGGGAACTAAGGAACAGTGGGGGAATTCTTCAGGTGGGTGCTGCTATCAGGCATATTTTCTACTGTGTAAACCTAGTCCAAGATACTGTTCAGGCAGTCCCGTAATCAAGCAGATGATCACCTGTAGTCTGAAGAGAGTTTGCAGTCACATCACTTCTTGTGGAAAGAACCATAATTTCTTTCAATATTCTGAGGAGGCACCAAAGTAACTGGTTGGCTGAAGGTTCATTAATCAACACTACTTCAGAGAATGAACAGAGGAAACACCAAAATTTGTTTCTAACTTGGGATGTTAACATGCTGAAAATTAAACAGATAAAATGTTGGTAATTAGCAAAAGAAATTTTCCTAGTACTCAGTTTAGTTCGTCACCTCAAGAAATAGTAACTTACCTTAATTTGAGGTAAACATCTCATTCTGTGGATGTAGACCTGAAATGTGATGCGAGGTGCTAGTTTGACACAATAAACTGATTTAAATTTCTTTGATCCTCTGCAGGATGGCTGGCTGTGGTGAAATAGATCATTCGATCAACATGCTTCCCACAAACAGGAAGACAAATGAGTCATGTACCAATGCAGCACCTTCCCTGCAAGTCCCTGAATGCGCTATCTGTCTGCAAACATGTGTCCATCCAGTAAGTCTGCCCTGTAAACATGTTTTCTGCTATCTGTGTGTGAAGGGAGCTTCTTGGCTTGGGAAACGATGTGCACTCTGCCGGCAAGAGATTCCTGAGGATTTTCTTGACAAGCCAACCTTATTGTCACCCGAAGAACTCAAAGCAGCAAGCAGAGGCAATGGAGAATATGCTTGGTACTATGAAGGTAGAAATGGCTGGTGGCAGTATGATGAACGTACCAGCAGAGAGCTGGAAGATGCATTTTCCAAGGGTAAAAAGAGCACTGAAATGCTAATTGCTGGTTTTTTATATGTAGCAGACCTGGAAAATATGGTTCAGTATAGGAGAAATGAGCATGGACGTCGCAGAAAAATAAAACGGGACATAATAGATATACCAAAGAAGGGAGTGGCTGGGCTGAGGCTGGACTGTGACACCAACACTGTCAACCTGGCACGAGAGAGCTCCGCCGACGGTGCGGACAGCACACTGACTCCAGGGGCTGCAGCTGTGCAGCCTCTAGCATCCGTCTCTGTGAGGCCCCTACCAGCACTAGATGGTCAGCTTGTGAGTCCTTCAACGCCATCACCTGATGCTAGCAATTCCCTAGAGAACTCTTTTGCCCACTTGCAAATAAATGGAGACAGTATGGCTGAAAGGAGTCACAGGGTAGAGGGAGAAGAAGACCATGAATCATCATCTTCTGGTAGGGTGCCAGCCCCCGACACCTCTGTTGAGGAGACCGAATCGGATGCCAGCAGTGACAGTGAGGATGTGTCTGCCCACTTTCAGCAATGCCCATTCTCTGGTCAGCAGAGACACTTGAATGCCAGTGCAAGCCAGCCAGGAGCAGACAGACCAGGGGCAGGGGGTGGGGTGGCAAGCACAAGTGTAAGATCTAGAAGGCCAGATGGACAGTGCACAGTCACTGAAGTTTAAATCTAGAGCCATGCAAAAAAATATACTCGGTTGTAATTTTCTGTAAATTTTCTGTCCACATTGGCATTGCACTCAAACGTAGCAGTGTGTTTGGTGGGAGGGTGGGGTGAAGGGGAGAAACAGATTTGGCCTGTTTTAACTTAAGTCTCTTAAGATGTCTCAGCTGGAAGACTCTTTAACTCTAGGAAACTGGGTTGTCCTGTTAATGGTTTGAAAGCTGTTTAGCAATGCCCAGTTTTCTTGAAAATGTCTTGTGTTTATTTTGTAGCATTTCCCCCTTGAAGATACTCTATCCCTTTTTGGCCAATGTATATCTACTGTACAACTTGAATTGTCTTCATTCTCTTGACTGTTGCATTAAGTGTCTTACTACTTTCTGCATGGATTGATGTATGAAAAGAACACTAAGGCAATGTGGAATCTGGCAAGGTGTTGGGTGTGAACAGGATCCTTAATTTAATGTGAGAAAATAGATGTGAGTTTGGAGTTAAAATGTGTTTTTACTAGACAAGAGCAATCATTTACCTTCTTTCAATGGTAATGTAAAAATGCTGTTAACTTGTGTTGCAAGTCCTTACCTTTACACTCTTCATGGCTTTTTCATTGGCTTTGCCATCTAGTCTTTGTAGTTTTGTTTTTTGAGATCTTTCTTGATCTGTCTCGTTTTTGTTACAGAATTTATAATTTAATAAAACTACATTTTATCAGTAACAGTCTCAGATATGTTTCCAGTTTAATTGAACTTCACTGAAGGAATTTCAAAGAAAATTATCATAAAACAGCTTACGTGTTTACCAAAAGGGAGGACTAGTTCTGGGTGGCATCCAGAAGGTTCTTTCATCCCTGACTGGCTGTCTCTCAAACACAATGCTGTAGGAGTATCATCTTTCACTGAAAAATCATGAGTTGCAGGCTTTAATACACAGACATCTGAAGAGCTGATTAACTCACTTCATTGTTGATGGCAGGCAGAAGGATCACACAGCCTTATTTCAACAGCAGAAATGTTGAAATAAGAGTGTAAGTTATCAAAGTTGACCCTATAACAAAGGATGTGGACATTAAGGACTATAGTGCTGTTTATCTGTTCATAGCAGAACTCGTGGCAGCACAGAAAGGGTTTGTCTTAGCAACGTAGGAGCTACATTTCTACAGACTTCTAAATATTAGAAGCCAGATCTTGAGAAACACAGCTTGTCTTTTCTGTCCCTGGCAGTTGTTTTACATTTTTTCAGATTGAGAAATGGCATTATTTGATTCTGGACTCAGTCTTTAAAATAAAGTGAATTAAACTCCAATTCTTAGTATATGTATCCCAGAACAGAAAGGGACAGTAGCTGATACATATGTACTAATGATCTTAAGACAAAAGTTGCTTTAGGCAAACAACCCTTTGAAGGAAATTAAAAGGGCTGATTTAAATGAATGGTAGATTTAAACTTCTGTAATGTTCTTACTGTAATGATGGATGCCATGTCTGATCTTGGACAAAGTTGTGCCCCCCCTCCTCTGCCTACAGGTGAGATCGGTGGGGGCGGGGGGTCAGAAAAGTGCAGATGAGACTAGGATGGAATAAGGACAATTTCCTCCATTCTCAGCTAGGAGTAGATGCTCTTGATCACAGACTTTCACTATCATCTTCCAGTCCCATAAGGCAATAAGCCAATTACATGGATCTCAGAAGGGAACTGGATGGAATGTTTTTTTCTCTGTTAGTTGCTAGCTGTCTTATTCCTCTGTTTGGGGTTCGTATACAGTGGCTCTAACCAAAGTACTGCAAAAGCCTTCACTAAGAATACTTTGCCTATATGCACACACTTTACTTCAAGTGAGAGTACGGGTTGAAAAAAGCAAGAAACAAAATAGAGGAACATGACTCTCTATATACTTAGTTCTAGGATTTGCAGCCCAAACAATCCACAAATAATTCTGTCCTTGGGGTTTTTGACCCAAGTAGAGAGTTCAGCCCCACACCCATGATGCTGCTTTTGGCTCCTGCTGGCTGATTACAGCTGTGAAGCACTAAAAAGTAAGGCTGGTGAGAGCTTAATAGCCAGTCATCAGAGTGGCAAATGCACTCCCCAGATCAAGCTAGGGAAAAGTAGTAACTGATAATTCCCATCTTATATTTAAACCATTGCTTTCAGTAGGAAATGTGTTCTCTATTTTAGCAAAGCCACAGCCACACTGCATTATGTGGTTGACTGTAATCCATGCACTAAGTGATTTTTGACTTGTACATCATAACCAGAGAAATGCACAGTGGAGCAGAAGTGAAAATGGAAAAGGAAATTTAAATACTATAAAATCTATAGCATCCCATCATTTCCAGAACACATAACCACAGATACAGGAATCCTATTTCATAGCTAAAAAAAAGATTAACCAGATAGTGAACCAAGCATTCTGCAAAAACACCTTGCTTATCTAGATTGACCATTTGGTAAATATCTTTCTATCAGCAACAAATAAGATAGAAGTATCTGTATTGCTTAAAGTGATCTCCAGCATGCAACCTTTACAAGCTTGGTACAGAATCCACACCCTTATTAAACCCTTGGGTTGTCCCAGTACACAGAGGAAAAACAAGACAGACATTTTACAATGTAATAGGAAACTTAATTTGCTGAGGAGGAAGCTGGAAAACTACCCCCTGGGAAGTACAAAAGCTGGCATGCTATTTAATTAGGAGACTGGCACTATCAATTTTGATGTTTCTAATTTATTTTGCACATTTAGTGCTTTGTTTTTAAGCCATTTCAGAAGGGGAAAAAAAAAAAAACCCTGAGATGAAGCTTGACATCTTTAAAAAATTCTAAAGAAAATCCAAACACTTATCAACTGCTGGTTAAAGATATTTGTCACTTTAAGATGATAAGAAAGTATTCTGTGAAATAAAACATTTAGCTTTCAAATGGGTAAAATGGGATTCCATTCATCTCAGTCTGGAACTCTCATCCTAGCACTCATGGTAATTTAATTGGGCTGGTTTTTGTATGAAGGACTCATCTTCCTTTTAGAAGAAAACAAACCAGAGAATATGGTATTAGACTACTCACAAAATCCTTGATCAAAACCTGTAATGATCTTCAGAATGTCCTATGTGTGGTATATTTATGATATCAACAACATGGGTTTCCATAACCCTTTCCAAACCTGTTCTGAATGTGTCTTGGTCTGTACTAGTTAATTATTTGTCCTATTTTCTTAGAAGCAAACATTGGCCTTTGATACAAATCGGAGAGGGTGGCTGGGGAAATACATTTGCTGAAACGAGAAGTAAGCTCATTGTCTATAAATCAAAATGGAAAGAGATCCTGCATAGGTTTACTTACCATTCACTTACTTCCAGCTCAGATCTGGTTGAAAATGTGAAAGAAACCAGATTCTGCCTTTGTCCTACAATTTCCTCCTTTTCACATTTCTATTACCCAGTGCACAGAGTACACTTAAGAGCCTAATACACTAAAGAAAAAAGATTCAAGGGTCTTGCTCAGGTTCTAAGTAATTTTCACACCGATTTTAAAAACAATACCAGTATTAGTAATGGCACATTAAGTCTTGCTAAAAGCAAAGACATAACCAGCTGCCCTTTAAAACACTTTTTTTTTTTCACTCACAACAGCATGATGTGCTATTGCTTCTAAAAGCTGGATGAGTATGGACTGGAATGTCCCTTGAACGTTCAGTAATGCTGCTGTCTGGAATCCCTCATAAGTCTTGAGAAACTTCATGAAAAGCAGAACAGCTTCACTACTAAACAGTTGAGTGCTGGCTGACTATGCTAAAACATAGGCACCTGTGAAGTAACGGGTTTGAAGTTCTTTAGGGCATGGGAAATAATCCAACTACATGGAAGTAACGACTGGGCTACTGGATAAAAAGGAGCAGGGGAGGAAAAGGCGCAAACCAAAACACTACTCTCTTCCACATGTTCTCACCTTCTCTAACCTGAAAGTAAAACTTGAGCTTTATTTTTGGGGAAGAGAGATTTGAAATCTTCCTCCATTAGTGCTTCAGTTATAAAGGCAAAGGTGCAGGTTCAACAGGGTGGAGGTAAGTTCCTTGTCTTCTCTGAGATGCCAACTCAAACACATCCCTTTCTTCAGCATTTCTCCTGGTTGCTTCAGGCTATATTCATTGCTGTGAAAACCCTACAGTAAAACATCCCCAGCAGATCACAGAATCTGCTCGAAACCTCCAGAATCTTAAGAAGCAATCCAAGCCTAATTCCCAACATTGATTTGTCCCCAAATCCTCAAACATATGTAGTTACCTCACTGTGTGAAATCCAGGAATTCTGCCACACTGTAGAAATCATAACATGGATTTTCATCCAAGATACTGCTGTCTTTTTTTAAAGGAGCTTTTTCCATCATCTAGAGCTAGTTATGCCTGGTCAGTGCAAGAATGTATGTCAGTGGCACACAGCCCAGAGCTTCCTTCTTCACATGCCTCCACAGAGTACTTAGGTCCTTGGCTCAGATCTCAGTCCCTGCTAGATTTAGAGACAAGTGCATCCTAACCAACAGTACAGGAAAGTCTCAGTCACAGATATGTCTGTATGGTTTTGCTCTCAGAGATGTTTATTTTTAAAGCAGGCACTCTGTGTCAGTTCTCTAATTTCTAAAGGGAAAACTTTCCCCACAGAGTTATCCAATTGCTTGCATCGTCACTGGCATGAAGTGGAGACTAAGTTCCAAATCTTCTAGTCAGCCCAAATATAGCCTACCAGCAAAAAAGCATTGAAGAAAGACATAGGCATATCCACACACATCTTACCAGAATGCTGAAGTACTCACATCACCCAGTCACTTCAGGACAAGCCATATTGGGGCATGATACATCATGGCCTTCCAAGATTTCAACTAGATTCTGTGTAAAAAACCAGGCCAGCAGCTTTGCACCAGTACAGGATATGGGAATGTGCAGATGCCTGTGTAGGTAGTTGATTCCTTGAGCAGTGAGAAGACACCAAAATACATTCAAAAACCTGAATCAGTGTCAGTGAATGAGTGCTAGAAGCTTCTCACTAACTTAAAGCTTCTCCTGTAAAAGCACCACTAAAATTGAAGTATCCAAGGATCCTTTCTCAGCAATTACATGAAGAACTAACTAGAAATGAAAAAATAAAAGCTATCCTCTCACTAGTTACATCTTTTCCAAGCTGCTTAAAGACACTGGTTGGTAAGCTCATATTTGGCAGCTTTAAATGCACCTGTTCTGCACATTAATAAACCTCATAACTTTCAAGTAATTAATTTCCATACCAGTTAAAAAAACAAAATTAACACAAAAAAAAAATCTTCAGCCTCATTCCAAATGAATTATAGTTCTATTTTCAGCACAGTATTTACCTTTACATACTAATTTCACTAATCTCCATTCAGTGAGTGATTAAGACAGTAGAGAATCTGCCCAGGATTTCTCTGTGGTTGCACACCAAATACGCCTGCCTGACCTAAATGGCAGGGATGTTAATGCCATTTTAAATGGACAAGTCCTTAAATGATTCAGTTTAATGACTGCTTTACTGAAAGCTTTGTTTGCAAAAAAGTCAAGCCCATTTCTTATGCATAAACCATCATTTATGTTTTGGTCTTCTAACCAATGCCTGCAAATTGGCAGGCCCACCCCATACAGTTCCGAAAATGTCCTTCTCTGTCCTTAGGGCAGCTTCCAGTGGGAGCTCTCTTCCTGCTGTCACCACCTTTTTCACAGCCCGAATGACACTGGTCGGACCCTCTGTGTACTGACTCAGCCAGGCTCGGGCTTCTCCTAAGGCTCTGGTTTGGTCAGAGGACGGCAGCGTCTCCTCGGCGAGCCCCAGGCGCAGAGCCCTCTCGGGATCGACGCGGGCAGCCCCACCCAGCAGCTGCAGCGCTGCCCCGCTGCCCACGATCCGCACCAGCCGGGCAGCGCCTCCCCAGCCTGGCACCAGCCCCATGTGCTTGTGGACAAACCGAATTTCACTGTCAGGCGTCATCAACCTGTCAATGAAGAACAAACACACAGAGGTCAATCCATGCATCGACTTTCGTTTTCAGCTCAATGGCCCTCAATTTTCTATTTTCTCCTCCCTTCTGCTTCCAAAGGCTGATACAACTTGACAGCGTGCTCATTACAGCTGGAGCTGGAGTGTCTTAATTTTTACATCACATGGTGCTGTAACTGCAGCTTTTGGCCCTTCTCAAAATTAGATACACAGGCTGCTACAAGATGCTTAGTGCCCATACTGATACCTGTAGTCAGTTCTAAAAAGTGTTGAAAACAGAACTGCAGACAGAGGACACGTTACGTTTATTCACAGTGCCAGACTGCCTTGCTAATTCATGGCTAAACCAAGGGGTATTGGGAAAAATCCAAGCAAACTAATATACAAAACATTTCTCAAGAGGATGGATTGTGGTTGTAGTACTGATTTGAACAGGGGTGGTTCTGTCAGCACCATGATGTTTACAGCATGGGTGGAGCTTTCTCATTCTATATTTTAGAGATCCATATGAGTTTGATTTCTAACTGCTCATTACAGCAAGGGAAATTGGGACGGATCCTCAACTTATGACTCACAATGTACAACAGAATTGCTTTCTATCTATGCTTGCAGTACGTTACAGAATTGCTCCCCTCCACGAGACAAGTAACATTCCTCTTTCCAAAGATTTCACATCTTTTCTATGCTTCTTTGCTACAGCTACCTCCTTTACTTAAGAACTCACCCTAGGGCTCATTAAGCTATCTCCCTGGAGGAGTTCTGCTGCAGCAGACTGTTCTGTCTTCACACAGTGGCCACACTGACACACATTAGGTTAGTGGAAAAAACCTCTAGAAATAGAAACACATAGAAAAAATGTCCAGAAACAGACCAGTACTTGCTCTTTCTCAAGGTGATGTTCTGCAGTGTGGTTGCTTGCTGCTGATTTTAAAGCAAAGGATGGAAATTACACTTGTGAAGTAGATTAACTTCTACTTCAAGCACTAATTGGCTTTTTGAAGACAATTCTTGTGATACTGAGGTCTACACACAAGTCTGTTTCTGAACAATGCAGTTTTCCATAGTGAATATAACAAGGTTATCAGCTTTGAAATGGGAAAGAAAAGGAAAATCTTTAAAAATGCAACTACTTATAGGAACTCACTGTTCTCACATCTGCTTAGTTATTGTTAATTGTAAGTTTGCTTGGCTGCTTTATTCTTAACCAGAGCACCATCAGCATTCATGCCACACTGTACAGCATCAGAATTGAAGAGCTTATGCTTTATCCCAGATCCAGCACAATGCACAAAAGCAACAGCTGACGGGCCAGATTGCATGAAAGCCTTTTTGTAGAGATAGCACAGCAAGGTTGTGTGACAAAAGGAAGAAAGCGGAGTATTGCAGGGGAGGAAAGGCTTTAAGCTAACATTATCAAGTGCTTCCCAGACCCAGCAAATCCCAGGGAGTTCAGGTCTCTCCTTTCAAAAGAGTTACTCTGCAAGTATTCCAAAACTCCTTTACTGGCTCAGCTTATTCTGCAATTTGCTCACACCCAGTGTTCTACTGGAAAACTAATAATGAAAACATTATTAAGGGTTTAATTCTAGCTGTGCTGAATGATGTGAGATGCTAGAAAAGAAAGGGTCACAGGCAGCTGGGCATCTGATGCTAGACAACCTGTAGGCAGTCTCACAGGACAGCCACCACGGGTCAGGGAGGCCATGTTGCACTTGTATATTGAATCTGAGATTGTTCCAGACAATGTTTAGTATGTGGGAAGGGCTCTGTTTCCCTGCAGAGTCTTCACCTCCCTTAGAGAAAATGGAACCAAATACAATTAAAGGAAAATAAACCACTGACAGCTTTACTCAGAGAGACTGTGAGGCTGCAGCTTCCAGATCCTCACTGGGAGGTGAGGTCTAGAACCTCACCTCTTCCCACAATGCTCCTTTGAACAAGCTCCACAGAAAATACTGAGGTAAGTGACAGTCAGTGGAAGGTGTAACTGCAGTATGGGACTGTCTTCAGGCTTAAGAAAGGTATCCATGGTTTTTCAGACTTTTCGACTATGAAGTCACACCATTTCTTACAGAAACCACCCATCATACTCTCTGTTACACTTGCAGTCCCCGTGTCCAGGAGGCAATGGAGACCTGAGCTCATGTCTGAAGAGGCAGAAGCAGCTGCCAAGCCAGCCTGGGATCAGCCTCTGAACGCTACCAGCTACAGCCTCGCATACATATTTCCCTTTTTATTGTATGAAAGGAATTGAGTCTACCTTCTGAGACATGACACATCTGATAGCCCATTAAAAGAATTTATAGAAGAAAAGCACATCAAGCTTTACCTAACAAAGAGGCAGACATCAAAAAGCTGGAAAGACCAAAGTACTGTTCCTGAGCTGCTTATACCTTATTCACCTAGTACTTGTCTTGCCTGAGACAGAGTAGTAGATGAATACAAAATTAACCCTGATTTGAACAGTATGCCTGTTCTTGTCTTTCATGTGACAGGAATTAAAATCTGGGTCCCCTGTATCTCAGGGGAAGGTCATATTGCTAGACTCCTACACAAATGCCTTCCCTGCCCTAATAAAGAAACTCTGTTGCATGACAGTACTGAAAAAAATATTTATTCAATGTAATTAATGTACAAAGTGACAGAAGACCTTACAGTAGGCAGAGGAACATCCTTCAGAAATGTGAAGGGTAGCAAAATCTTCAAAATTTAAATTGGAAACAAGAGGTTAAGGTAATATAAGCCCCAAAGTGTGTCTGAAACCTTCTTTGAGAACATTTTATTTCCATGTTATGAACAGTACAACCCCCCTAGGAGGAAAGCACAGCCACCATGGGCCATATCCAATTCTGTGTTAGTCATCTAAAGCAAACGAACTACAGCAAATGTTCCTGCAGTACATTTTAAAATGTTCCCAGCTGCACTAAATGTTATAAATCCTCCCCCTTTGATCTGAGGATTCCTTCATTCTGTGACATCTCATTGTACCCACAAACAACTGACTGTCACATTGCATCTTGTCACATCACTGGCAATGCACGTGAGAAGAAACCTTGTTATTAACATTGCAGCCTAGCAAATCCCAGCCTTGTAAAGGTACACTTGCTCCCCAAAGGCAGCACTTGCTGTGAGCTACAGCTATGCTTTCCTTTGCTAACATATTTCCCAGCTACTTGAAGCCAGAGCATATACAGTAAATGCAAAAAATTTGAAAATGCAAACAAAAATACACTTTCTCAATTTTTCATACCTGCTTTTTATAAATACTAATGTTACTGAGCTGTTCCAATGGGTATAATCAGTTCCTTGGCAGAACTAAGATTATATTAAGATCTTTGCTGGCCCTTATCATTTCCTGGACTTCAAGGTTTGAGTTATATTCAGCACTCTGACAAGACAAAGGTACTAATCAAGTTTACTAGGGAGGAACAGATACCACCATCTATTTTATGCACTTTAAAAGCTCCTACAGTTATGCTTTTGAAACCCCGTATAGGAAAAAAAGACACCTAAAACATTGTATGTGTTGCCAGCAACCTGGATTTTGTTCCCATTCCCTGTTTGACTCCCAGTGTCACATAAGGACACATCTCCTGACTTCTGATCTTCCCCTTTTAGTTGGCCTGAGACTGGCACACCATGGAGGGAGGCAGCCAGCATCATGCAGTGCTGCAGCACCTGGTTCCCAGCTATGGCTGTACAAGGAGAGGGCAGCCAGAACTGCAGGAGATTACTTTTATCTCTCCCACAAATACTTTGGCATCCTGCTTTCAAACCACCAATATTAATATAAATAATAAACAGAGTTTACATCATTGGGTCACAGTAAGTTCCCTCACCAAATCTGCTACCTTCTTCTATAAATTTCAGTAATACTTTATGTGCAAGATGATTGAACCAACACAAAGAGAAAAATTCTCCAAAAAACGGGAGTCAAAGGCCTTGGGGTACAATTAAAAGACATCCATGTTTTTAACATGCTGTAGAGCAAGATTTACAGAAATAACAATAAATCTCCAAGTAGAACTACATATTTTGCAAAACATAGATGCAGGACACCCAGACAGATGAAAAGTAATGTCTGTGGTCAGCCACACACCCACTTTGGCACAGGGGGATGGGGAGTGGGGGGTATGGTCAGTTCATCACATGTTTCTGCCACTGCTCAGGGAGAAGAGTCCTTCTTCTGGTCCTGTGTGGGGCCCCTAACACAGAGACAGTTCTCTGCAAACCTCTCCAATGTGATTCACTCTTCCACAGGGTGCCGTCCTTCAAGAACAGCCTCCTCCAGCATAGGCCCACAAGTCCTACCAGGAAACCTGCTCCACCATGGGCTCCTCTCTGCACAGATCCACAGGTCCCTGCAGGACTCTGCTCCAGCATGGGCCTCCCACAGGTTCAAGAGCCTGCTCTTGGGCATTCACCTGCTCTGGTGTGGGTCTTCTCCAGGGACTGCAGGTGGATCTTAGCATCCCTGTGGTCCTCCCTGGGCTACAGGGGCACAGCTGCCTCACCATGGTCTGCAGGAGAATCTCAGCTCTGACACCTCGGGTACCTCCTTCCCTCCTCCCCCTCCTTCTCCACTGACCTTGGTGTCTGCAGAGTTGTTCCTCTTCCATATTTTCACCCTACTCTTCTCTGGCCACAATTACAACTGTGCAGTAACTTTTCTCTCCTTATGTTATCATGAAGGCATTACTATCATTCCTGATTGGCTCAGCCTTGGCCAGCAGTGCATCCACCTTGGAGCCAGCTGACATTGGCTCTACGTAACATGGGGGAAGCTTCTGGCAGCTTCCCAGAGAAGCTGTACGTACTGCTACCCTCTGCTACCAAAATCTGGCTATACGAACCCAAAACACCACCCAAAACATATGTGCAACTATTGCAGGTACAGGAAAAGAGAGATATTAAAGAAAAAAGGAAACCAACAGGAAAATGGTAACAGAAGGAAGGTTATCAAGAGACAAGCACTTGTTCAAAGAACAGAAGAACAAAGGTGATGTACAATGCTGCCATACACTTTGCCCAACATGTATGCCTCTCTAATACACTCATCAATATGGCATCAGCTTAATTAACTCTTTTAAAATTAAGTAACAGCAGTGTTATGCTGACACATGGCCAAAAGAGCTTTTTAAACTACACACTGCTGGGGAGTGCAAGTTCAAGAATTTGTTAAGAGGTCAGGTATTACATTATCTGCAGATGGTGTTTATCATGCAAATTGAACTTCCTTTGCCAGGTGGACATGAAAATTTAATGATCTTGCTGGCAAATGGACAAAAGCTCATGTGTAACTAGTTTAGCATTGTGTAACTTTGGTGAGTGCTACCAGGACAATTCGCAACAGCAGCCGCTCTCACACGCATGCTGCTGGACCTTAAGTGAGCAAGAAAGCCAGTCCACTGTCCACTTCTTCCCTGCTTTCCAGCTGAACCTTCTCAACACCAAAAATACAATCCCTATCCCACCACTTCACAAGCAAATTGCACCTCATAATCTCACTCCATTGTCCTCAGCATCCCAGGGGACACAGCAGATCCCAGTATTGATGGTGGGTTCCTGAAGCAAGTGATTGGGACTCAGGCAGCAGAGTTACACAGATACAATCTGTAATCTAATCTCATTTCTCTAACTGAGACACACAACACCCAACAAAAATAAAGTGCTGCTCTTACATATAAAGTGCTGCTGAATCCATTAAGTGATGAGATGTTTTTTGTCAACTAAACTGTTACAATACATTAAAACAAAGCAAGAGAAAGTTGCAATTGTTGAATTTGCAGCATCACAGCAAGAAATGAACCACCTGTTCCTTTATCTGTACAGCAAAAGCCTTGATTTTGGATTAAACAGAAGTCCTTTATTTCAGGTTGGTCCAGTGCACCACATAAATCAAGTAATCTTTTCTAGGCTGCATGCTAAGCTTCTTAAATAGGAAAAAAAAAGCAGCTTTAAAGTGAATGACTGAAATGCAATAATTGTTCAGATAAGGCAGAAGAGGGTAGCTGGATGTGAAAGCAATTCCATAAGAGAGAAATGTCACCTTTGCTGCAAATGCACTCAGATAATTCTGTAGCTTCAGTTCCTTGGCTCAGGCAGGGATACTATGGGATCATGCCACAGGCAAGTGGCAGCTCTGAAAGCTGGACCATAAGGAGCAATTAACTGGAACTGCAAATGCTGTTAGCCTGAGATTTGGGCAAGGACCATCACTTAAGTAAGCAAGCACTGCAGAACTTCACACTACTTTGAACAGTTCATGTAGCACATATCAAGGGGTTTGGAATCCTCCAAGCTCACTGCCTTCTCCCCATTTTCTTTATCATGGCATGTGGTGCTGCAAGGTTTAAATTGTACCTGTCACTCAATCCACCTCTGGTATCTGCATTCGAAATCTCTGAGTCAGAAAGATATACCAGATATCATGCACCTTCCCATTTAATATGTCTTATACCTACTCTCCCCACCATGGAAAGACAGACATTAGAGCATGTATAAGAAACTACAGAAGTTTCTTAGCAATAAGATATAAATTCTTTAGGCATTATATATGAATGCTTCTTGGCAATTGATGCAAAACTAATCCCTACCTTCTCCAGAATGTTTAACAACAAAAGTAATTCCTGAGTACAACCTTGAAAACTCAACCTGAATATGAACTACTGCCTTGATATTTTCACAAAGCCACAGAAAGCCTGAAATGACTAAATGTAAGGCTGCAGTTTGTGCCTCCAGAGACCTGACCTGGAAACCTAAACACTAATAAGTTAATTACATGACAACATCGTGTTCTGGCAATGACAACTTGTCTTGTGTAAGCTTTGTTCAATATTCCAATACATAAGCCTTCCGTAGTTACTACAGAAACTCATCTTAAAAACACAAATGTATTAACCAGTCATTTTTGCAATAAAAATGAATTTTGAAGTAGCAAGGTACTGTGGGAAGAATATTCTGCAGAAGAAATATGCAGTACTATACTAAAATAATTTTGCCAGTCAGCAAAGTTGCTGATTAGCAGCTTCCAGTCCTTCAATTTTCATGACAGATGTTTCCAGAATAAGACAGACTTCTCCAAAAAGCAAGCTGGGACTAATTAATCCCTCTCTGCCTATCCAGTGCAGTGTCTCCGGAAGTCTATTTATCACTATACCATCAAATAATTACCTAGGTACTCTGTAAGGGGATTATCTAGACAAAACAGCTAAAGATTTTTTTGAAAGTCATCTTACTACACCCTCTATCACCAAAAAACCCCACCCTAGTTCTCTGAGACTGTTAACAAGTGTTATCAGTGAATTATCCTGAGAAAAGTTAATCATAATTTCAATTATTTTTCAATCTCACTTGATTAATTGGATAGGCTTTAAAGGACCAAAAAAAGACCCAGATTAAACATTTAATCAATAACTCCTTGCTAATTCTATTTAGCAGGTTTTTGAACTGCAGCAATGCAGTGAATATTGGCAAGCCATAACTGTTACATGCTTTCCCAACACAGCTTGCTAGTATTAATTCCCTCTGCATCTCTCTCTTATCTTCTTTCTCACTCAGAGCTTCTCATGTTTCTGCCCTATGCAGAGAAATAATAAGGCAAGTAAAAAGATACTGCAGCAATTGCTACTTCAGACCCGCGACAGCACTAAGTGAGACTTCCAAAGGGAAATTACTGTAAAAGTGATAAATGTAAGCATTTGTGCTACATGCTTGTGGTGATGGTCTATGCAGACCACTATGGCATCATAAAAGCAGACTGCCCAAATGTTTGCACTTTCTGAAAATCCTTTAGTCACAGATATTCACTTGACAGATAAATAAATGATAACTACTAAAGAACATAAAAATGAAGACAAAATAGTTTAAAGATAGTCTGGGGGAGCTGCATGCCTTGTGCTTATCTTAGATACAGTTGCTAAAAGATGCTCTGCAATCCCAAATTTCAGTAGGCTAAAAGAAGACTGTGCACATTAATAATCTCCTGTTTATCAGCTTTAATCCATAACCTTTTCTACAAGAAAGCAATGGAAACAAGTAGGTCCAGCTACTATTTTAACATGCCCATCAGAAAGTCACCCCTCTCAAATCCTTTCAGGGATTAAAAAACACTCCAATTAAAATCACAAAACAATAAACCTTCTTTATTTGAGGTTTAAATAAATTAAAATGATACCCAAGAAGCAAAATAAGTCATACTCAAGAAGCCTCCCAAGCACAGAGTGTTCTAGGCACACTCTAAATCACAGTGTCAAAGGAGTAGGCTTGATGCCTTCCTAAGAAATTTCACCAGTACAAAAGCTTCCTTTTCTCACAGCTCTTCTCAAATCAATTTACAGAGACTATGTGGACTTTTATTTATAGTTACTAAATTATTTTGTAACACTCTTAGTGCATCCATTTTCCCCCCACTCACCACAAAAGCTAAGAATCAAACTTTATGTAAAGTAGCCCACAAAAATCTCCCATTTCTCCCTAGCACATATCACCTTTACCCTCTACTTTGCTGTCCTCCAGTCAGATTCTCCAATGCATTTTATGGAATTCTAAGGATCAGGGTAAAAATCATATCAAGTAAACAGACTCCTAATTACAGAATTATTTTCTTAAATAAGAGTTAACATTCTTCTGAGTTGGCTGGAAAACCTGAGGGCACTTTCCAGAGGGGAGCAAAGGGACCTAAACAATGAGAATTGCATTCTTCAAAGGAGGCCTTAAACTAGCAATTCATAATGTGGCTCTACTAAACTTTCTCACATCATCCAGAGTCAAATGAAATGCAGAAGAAAGAAAGACAAAGTCATACATTCATCTAGAAGCACAAAACATTTGGTTGATGCTAAAATTCTGAAAAGCAGAGCCCTGAAACTAAAAAATGGAATATGTAGCAATGACAAGGGTTAGAGGAAGAGTTGGAACATTGGAACACCAGTGCAGAAATTGCTAAACAGACATAAGCCATTTTAGGAGGAATGTGGACTCCAGGAATAAACAGGAAATTAAAGTGTGGATAACCAGCACCTACTGCCCAAATATTGGGACATTCAATGGAAGAGAAGCCTCCAAAATTGATAAAGCCAACCCAAAAAAAGCTGTAAGATTACCAATTCTAAAGGAAGACATTCCAGGGAAGAAGCACAAAAATAATGTTACTAGAAAAAGATCCCTTGGATAACAGGAATTAAATTATAATAGGCAGACACAGAGAACTGCATGTCCCCCTCAAAAAGAGCATCTCATCAGTAGCAAAGTCTGCACTAAGAAAAATCAAGAGAAGACCAATCAGCAGCATGAAGGAGCTCAGTAAGGCAGCAGAGAAGACCCTTTGGGAGAGTCCCCTGGCAAGACCCAGATTAAAACTGGTCTAGACATGATTGTGTAAGAACAACCAGAGAAGTGAAAAAGGGTTTCTTTCTTAAACATTTCCATGATCAAAGAAAAGGGGCTAAAAGAGGGCCAGAAGGATGGTTAGTTTCAGAGAGGGATTATAAAAGGAAAGAAACATGGGGAAAGAAGCTGGTGCTAATACCCTGCCAGGGAAGTAGTGCAGTCTCAACCAAGACAAGGTAGGTAAGGCCCCCGCAAAGTCTCCTGCAGGTGATCTCTGCTGTCATACCAGCTGCCATCTGCACAGACTTTCAATCTCATTCTGGACCAGAATCTCCCAGGAGCCAGGTACAGATGGAGGCTCACACAGCAGACCTCGATTAGGGGGTTTAAATCTAATTTTTTACCTCAGGCTTGACATTTTCTCACCCATGGCTTCACAGAAGCTGGGGAGAAAAAAAGCATGCTATAAAAACCTACATTTCTTCTAAAAGGGATAAATGAAGCTGGATATTGGAAATTGCAGAAAGACATTTTCTGCAGCAGGAATGAAAAATTGAATTAGACGGAAGATCACAAGGCAAGAAATAAGGGCCCAAAAAAAGCATGACTGATTAAAACTCCACAAGCAGTATTAAAAGAAGTAAGATGAGCCTTCTTATTTTTTCACCTTCCCAGTCATTTTTCAATAAACTGACAGGAAAGAAAATAATTTGGCCAAATCACAAAGTGAATCTGTCCCATTTTCCAGGATGATACTTCTTTAGGCTCACAGGCATTGCCCACAGGGGGTTCCTAAGGCCCAAGGTTCTATCCCCACCATGGTGCTGTAGGAGGGCTTGATGGAGATGGGGACAGGGCTGGCCAGAGGGCTCATGCAGCCCTTCACCACTGCCATGCCAGGCCATGTGTGCTGCACACACACATTGGGTGGGCCCTTCACAAACTGCAATGTGACATAAAAGCTGTTTAAGCCACACACAGCTCCCTCATCCCATCTTGTGCCTAAGCATCCAAGTGAGCTGAGCAGTTTCAGAAAAGAGCAGAAAAAGTAAATTAAAAGGTCTTTCCTAGGCAGTAGAGATAAACGTTTTACAATTACACAGACAACAATAAAGACTGCCCTGTCCACAGGTGCTGCCTTGGACCTGTTTAACACCCCTTGTGCACACACTGGTGAAGGAGCAGTGTGGTTTTAGAAAGGGTTATTGAACACACACAGGGCTCAGATCACAATTTAAGAACACACAGAACCAAGAGAATAAACCAGATAGTTACACTGGGGAGCTCTAATTCCCCTGAAGTGTGCAGTGTAAACTCTGAAAATGCCATGAATCACCCAGAGCCATGAAGTTGGACTGATGCCCCATGGTTCAAGATGCAGTGCCTGGATCCTCCTTACTACCTGCAGATGCACAAAAGCTACCACTCTATTTCTCCTCCCTGGCTAATGACCAATATCTTACTAACATTCTCTTCTTTTAATTCCCAGTTATGACTGCATTTGCATTACTGTGGTGTCAGTGGGTTCCAGGCACCTCGGTTACCATATAATTATTTTCAGAGCTGTTCTCATCTTGCCATAGCACTTGAGTCTTACCTATGAACCAGATTTTCTTTACAGGCTGCCAAAGCCTCAATACACAACTGAGTGAATGCCAAAATAATGCTCACAAAAAAATTACTCATACTGGAAAGATGAAATGTTGCATGAGTTTTTCCTTCCCAAAAAAGAAACTAGAGCTATGCAGATTCTGTTCAAGCAAACATTGTCAACAACAGATATGCCGTTTAGACTAAAGCAAAGATTTCTGACAGGAAAGATCCAGTGATAGTTTACCAGATTCTTTGATGAAAAAAGACCCCTGGCAGGTAAAGGTGTTTGATAATTAAAACTTTTAGTCAAATTTAAATAACAGTATTCAGCTAGGAAAAAAAAAAAAAAAAAAAAAAAGCAGTACAGTGGGGCTTGTTTTCAAAGAGGAAATACAGTATTTTTTAAATTATATGCACACTTTCATGCAGCATATGCAAACCATGTTTATAACTTTGGCTTCCCACATCTTTATTTTCATCATGGATGTTTATCTAAACCATAGAAAACAGAACAAAATTCTCCCAGACCAAATTCAAGAGTCTCTTAGGGCAGGAACATTTCAATCACATTTTCTGCTCATCTCTACTGATGATACACAAAAGGGAGGAGGGGCTTCCCAACAGTTGCTCAGAGCTTGGCATCTAAAATGTAAAAAATGCAAAGATCACCTCATTCGCCTGAACTCAGCTGACTGGAAAGGAACAGCATTTCTTGACATCAGCCCTGAGAGATGCAAGGTTCAAGCTGTTCTAATACTTTATGATAGATTTGATGTATCAGATTTCTGCAACTCACAGCACTAAAGAACTTAAAATACAATGTAACATCACACTAACAACCCTTCACAAGACACAGGGTAACAAGACACTCTTTGAAATTCAGCTGTCTCTGCACGCGGTGGCTGCATTTGCACATCCTACACAATTTCTGACTAAAGCAAAGGGAGATCATATACTTAGTCGAAATCACTGGTGATTCAATTATAATAGAATGTTGCCACTTTGCCAGGATACCATGTTAATTTCAAACAAAAAAATTACTGACAGTCGTGGTTTGGCTTTTTTTAAATTATCATGGTGACTATGACCTAAGTTTTTTAGATACACAACTTCAGAGATTTTTTGGGGGAGGGAGGGGAAGAGCACAATGATATAACTCAAAAAGGCATAAATGAGATAGATAATTTAACATTAAAACTCTACATTGAAGCAGTAACCTGCTGCTTCTCCTCTTTACTTTGTAATATAGAGTTATTAGTTATACTGATGAGAATCTCAAACCAGCTTCAGATCACTGATGTCATATTCAGACTACCTGGACAAGAAGCAGGCACATTTTCAGCAAACTGTAACAGATCCTCCATAAATATGCATAAGAGTGTGACCAATTATCACCAAAAGTATATTTTGCCCTGCTATCTTTTTATTTACAATCTTTGTCTCTTTCACACACACATGAATCCATGCTAATTTAAACGATTGGGTTTTTCTCAGTCTATATATTTGCTTTTTGTTTACAAATAAGAATGATCAGCACACAAAATAGGACTGGAAGATAACACCTAGTAACAGACCACGGATACAGCAGAAGTCCTTACACACCCAACAGTTTAAGCACAATAGGAATCTATTTAACATAAGAATTTGCAATTTTATTTATTCTTACTCAGACTGCTGAGTCACAGCATAGTAATTAATTTCGTACTGACAACAGAATCCAGGAAGTAAGAAGTTGAAGCCACCAAGGTTAACAAGTTCAAACAGTATGTAGTCTTGTTTCACACAATTTTGCATAAATCTGGAAGGAAGAGGAACACAGAGGTCCAGCATGCAAGGCTCCGAATCTTTGCTGAGACCTTGGGTTGTTTTGGATAAAAGACAAAAATAAAACCGGGGGCTGAAGAGAAAGACTGGAAGTTGCAATTTTGAAGGCAATGTTTACAGTGAAAGTAGGCTGAGATCCACACAACGCCTGCTTAGACCCAGGGAAATTGAATCATTTTGGGAACATATTTGGTCATTTCAATGAACAGTAACCCTGATGTTCAGGCAGTCTGTCCTCATGAAGCCAAAGCTCAGTATAACCTCACCTCAAAACCAGCAACTGGAATATACAAGTGCTTCTCACATTTCATATTAACCAAATTGTGGAGCTATCTGATAATAAATATATACATATATTAAAAAAAAATTAATAGTGAAGATCAGCAATGATGCATCAAACTCAAATACCTCAAATACCAGTTTATCTAAATTTGGAATTAATCACTTCACAGAAGCAAGCATAATGGATAATTCCAGTGCCTTTGCAATCTTTTTCTCAAATTCTCTTTGAATCTTAAATGTTTCTCTACACTGGACCAACAGCTCAGTGTATCAGCAGGTATCAGACTGGGTCTACACCTGCATGCTCTAAAATCTGCCTTATCAAAGTTTTCCATTATCTGGACTATCTCTGTTTATTATTACCATGCAGCACATTTTATCAGCTGCAGACAGGATTGTTCAAGAGAAAGGATGTACGATTGCATGGTACAAGAGGTCCAAAACGTAGACACATGCTGATAAGAAAAATTTCATTTACCCAAAATAAGATGGTTTGGCCTCCCAACAGAAAAAAAACCCAAAACAAACTAAACAACCTAGAATGAAGCAAATCCCTTCAAAAAGACAACTCTGGAAAGAAAACATCTATTCAAATTCATGCTTTGTTGATGTTATTTAAATTTCTACTAAAATCAAACAGTGGTAAATTTGAATTGTAGACTACATCTAAAAATCCTCTGCCTTGTGTGTAAACACAGAAAATTCAATCCCAAATGAAAACTGGTAAAAACACCCCAATATCAGTTCATAAGTACAAGGCAAATAACTCAAGCTCTTGAGCCCATTTCTAACAGTGTTTACTTAACCAGATGTCAAATGTACCACGTCAAAAATAAGGACAGTCTTTTTAAAGGCAGGCAATGTGAGATTTTTAATATCATAACAAGAAACTTGTAGTAACAAACCCCCCAGGGCTCTAAAAATGCAAAGTGATGTAGGATTGCATTGGAATTCTAAAACTGACAACTGATTTGTAGGAGATTTTAAATATACACACATATAAATACACATATATATATATATATGAGACCAAAATTCTACATAGTTTAAAAAAGTGATCTATGCCACATAGCAAGCACTTGAAGCTGTGAGAATGTAGTATCCCACCCTTAAGGAGAAGGGAGAACCCAAGATTCGTAAACGCTCGTGGGTCAAAAGGAATGGCAAAAGTTGGAGGGTCCGCAAAAGCTTATGGAGTTTTATTATTAATTTACACACTTGGCATGGACATTGTTAGTCCAGTCCCTGACGTCTCAGTGTAAATAAGCACATAGCAGTGGGTTTGGGATAAGGGGTAGGGTGAAAGGGAAGAGAGAGAGAGATGAATTAAAGAGAGACAAAGAAAGGAAGAAAGAGAATAAAAGAGGGATCAGTCCTGGCTGCAGCATTGATCCAGCTGGAGTATCCGGGGTCTTGGGGTGCACATAAGCCCAGCCTTTGTGGGGATACCTTTTTACAGATACGTTTTTCCTGTCCTGAAGGTAAGCTTCTCAATTTCTACGAAAATTAGTTACCAGGCACAGTCCTTTCTTCTAGACCTTTTTGGAAATGGGTTGGAGGCTTCAGGGGTCTTTGATGGTCTTAATCCCCCACTACAGTGCATGCCTGCTTTTCAACCTCATTTCTGCACCTGCCCTGTACTGCGTTGTGCTCATCTCCAGGCAGCAGAACAAAGACATTTGTCCCAGAAAAGTGCTGCCCTACCTCCACATGACCCCCTTCTCCTCCCACATCCTGTTCTTTCTCACAGTGTGTTATTACCAACAATCCTTGGCTGGCTCTATGGCTATCCCACTATCAGTGTTTGAAACACACATTTTACTCCTTTATCTTTTAGGCTTTTACAGAGAACCCACTCTTAGATTTGGCTACTGATTCTTCTCTGACAATGTGTAGCAATGTTACAGTCACATGAATGAAAAGTGCTTTGTGAGCCTGGACTCTGCAAGAACTCATGAGTATGTGAACCCCATCCTGCTACATTCATATCAGGCTCTGCCCAATGAAAAATGCTACTATGGACTGAGGTACCCTGAGTGCTACTGTGCACTGAGGTATTTCAAACATCTGCATCTTGTGCACCTAAATGCTCCTCCTGATAAAATTAAAAGCCCAAATCCTTGTGTAGAGTGAAATATTTCCAAAGAAGTTCATGTGTTGTGGTCTGATGTTCTGAAATCTCTTCCTGAGAAAGTTTATTGTAGAATACTGAAGACCTTACAGTTTCCTCCACTTCTCCTTTTTGAAAGGTGAAAAGTTGGTCATAGGGGACCTACATCTATGCAGTGGTTAGATTATCTTCTGCTCCTTTAATTTCCTATAAATTGCATTTAATGCACTAAATACATCTTGTAAAAGTAAATAAGCATAAATTATCACAGGAACACAAACACTAAAAGTTATTTAATAACAGTTCATTTCATTGTCTCTTATCATGTGTTTTATAGAACATGTTTAACACCTTAAAAAGTAATACTAAGCATGCCTACATATTTCACAAAAATATAGAAAACATCACTAAAACAAAGGAAAGCCAATTTGATAAATGCAGTATTATTAGCATAAGCTAATAGCCAGCTCAGCACTTAAAACAGTAATGAAACTGGCCCTTTACAATTTAACTGTGCAACATCAACTACAGCTGAAGAAATTATAGTTCATTAATTTATTTTCTAAAAAAGAAAAGGAAATTACTGCTGTTTCTACCTACGAGCCCATTCTGAGATCAACGGTATGAGAACTGGGCAGTTTTCTATCCAGGCACTCTTGTCCTCTGCCTCAAAACACTACCTTTTAAATTTGATTGACATGGCTGGGACACACCTCTACTTAGACTGCAGCAGCACTGGAGAGGAAAAACGGGGTTGCAGGAAAGAGGCTCCGTGTCTCGAAGCTCTCATATACAATGGAAGTCCATTTGCCAAGCAATGTAAGACCAAATTTTCAAAGTTGTAGATGTGTGTAAAAGATCTACACAGACATTGCCCCAGCAAGATTTCTCAAAGGCACCAACATGAAACAGAAGACAAAACAGCTCAGAATTCAAAGTTAGTTATCCTGGCTATTTGTTGGTAGTACACTGCAGTGACTGCACTCAGAGATTATTGTGATCTGCTAATTGCACAAAAGGATTCATTACCAACTGTCTCTTCCCCATATCTGTCAGCTTATTGCCCAACAATCTACTACTATTCCTGTTTTCCTGTCCAAATTCCTCAACCAGTCCTGCCAAATCTGTTCTCCTTACCTTCACACTCCGTGAAGTGTGCACAAGACACACTTCAAGTTTCCACATATAGGAACCCAGTGCAGGTACTTCAACTATTTGTAAAACTGCATCACTAAATCAAACATCACTTCTGTGATGGCTGCAGTGTCACGCAGAGCAGTAAAATACATTAACATTTGGCAGCAGTAACCACAAGCCACCTTCACAGGCTCAACTGTGGCACACTGAAAAAAGTCAGAATTTCTTGAAAATGGTACTAAAATGCTCAGCTGTCTGAACAAAGTTTCATACTTTCACATTTCTACATTACTCAGTTTTGCAGCAATAATTGAGATAAATAATTATAGTGTCAGAAGCTTTATCTTTCCAATTTTCATATCAGAAGAAGACTGAAAGGAAATTAATTACCTTGCTCTTGTCTGGACTGGTATGATTTTTTTCCCCCTAGTAACACATTTATGATCGTTACAAGGATGCTGCTCTTCTGGAGAGTCATACTCCAACAACATATAAAGCAGCTAAGATTGAAGATGTTTTGAGAAGAGCTCTTCCTCTAGATTAAAGGTGGACCGACCTGAGATGCTTTCACTTTTCATTGCTGTCCTTATGTCAGCAATAAATGTGGCAAAGTTCACACAAGCCCTCCCTAATCCAATTTAAAAAGAGCCAGCTTAACACAGAGTGAGACAATTAGCCACAAGAACTGTTACAGGAAGAACGCACAAATAGTATCTTAAACCACCTCAGCTACTTTAAAATTGGATTTGCCCACACCTCTCTACTTTAGTAGAGATGTGCATCATGCTGCCAGAGCACATTTCAGAGGAGGTACCCAGATCATTTTGGTTCAATCGAGTTGCTTCAACAATATCAGTATAATTAATGTAGTACAAAGTGGTAGAGATAAAAACAAGGAAATATTTCAGGCCAAAACCAAACAGTTTGGTAGTTTAAACAGAGATTGTAAAAAACAGAACTGTATTTGAAAAGTTAGAATTAAAAGTAGCCACAATAATTTTGTTTTTAAAAAATAAAATGTCCAAACAGTTCATCTGAGGAAGAAAACTAATCTCTGATTTCTGTCTCAAGTTCATCTTTTGTTATCTAGTGACTGAGGACAGAATACCTGTTCCACTAATATCTACTTACAGCCCTCAAAAAAACCCCAGGATTTTGTCCAACAGTACTAGAATTCTCAAATTCAAGAGCAATAACAGCACAGAGTATGTTTCTCTGTCTTGTTGCTGTTATTAATTAAGTCCTATTTGCTGCTCCTGAATTGCTGTTATTTAGTTGCACTGGATGGGTGTGTAGAAAGTAATGGAAGATGGATCAACAGCTGTAGTTATTATGAAAATTATGGCAGCGCATGAGAGGAATTGCAGCTGCTCAATTCATGCAAATAAGAGCTACTTGACAATGCCTGTAATTACACAGCATGTCAAAACAGCATAGCTGGAGTGTAAGTAGAGACTACATATTTTAGGAAGCCAAAAGATTTCCATTTCATTATATCCCCGTTCCCTAAACTCCTATTTAGAGATAACAAGAAACACTTCCTGTCGACAGGCTAACAGATAGAGAAAGGTCTGCTGAGTCTCCCAGGTGCATTCTCCTGCCAGCACTGCAGCTGTCAGACACGGAGCCTCTCTGCTGTTACCCAGGCATTTTAACACAGCCTGGACTCACATCACAGCTGGGGTTGCAGCTCACCGTGTGCTCAGCAGATATGAAGAAAGATCCAGCCACATCTACTTTCAAAGCAAATGAAGATTGCTTCCAAGTGGCTCAGACAGTGCAGATATCACCTCCTCTAGCCAAAGCCTGTTCCTGATACCTGGAAGGGCACTGTAATATTCTAGTTTTCTTTACTTTTGAGTGTACCATCTTCCAGCTTGTTCAGGAAAATTCCTTTCCCATTTCAGGCACTAAGGCCCTCTTCAAGAGCACTTTTCCTTTTCTTAGATAAAAACTTCACTAAAAGCTCTTCATTTTCAGAGATGCTGCCCACTGTGCTTATCCTGTTACATTTGTAGGTTGTTTGCACATCATCAATGGTTATATAAAGTGACATTTTATTACTTTCATTTCTTCCCATTTCTGTTCTGCCTGTTTAATTAATTCCCTTTTTTTTGCCAGTTGTTTCATGCTAGCAAATCCCTGCATTTGCATGGAAAAAAAAAACAGGGAGAAAACCTCATTTGTTTTCCTCTGCACCTCAAACTCTTGTTTCAACAACTGTGCAGCACAAAATGATGTTACAAATAACAAACCCAGAACAAGAAATACAAGAGTAATGAAGATATTTATTTATTGATTGATTGATTTTTAGTTATGACATTCACAATAAGAGACAACGGCAGACACACAATTTTGAAGCCCTCCTACCTCTCACTCAGGAATGAATTGAACCCCCTTGGTGTGTAACAGAGTCAGTTGCTAAAGTTCCTTACTGCTCCTGTTTTACATAGTGATCCAAACCATGTAACCTGGAAGAAACCACAACTTTTTTTTTCCCCTGTGAAGTCTGATAACAAAATCTAGTTGAAAATGCCTTGGAACCCAGGATCGTGAGTCCTGGTAGAAGTGGTACCTCAAGCTTCTCACATTTCACTTGGACGATCATTAAATCGCTGACCCAACGTAACAGCTACACAACTTGTTAGCCTTACCTGAAATCACATGCTGTGGTAAGTTCTGCTCCTCCTCCAAAAGCCTTTCCTTGAATTAGTGCAACACTGATCAAAGGCAACCTACAGAAGAGACTTTAGTAAGCAAGATTCATGCTTTTAGCCTTTCAGAAATTATGAAACAATTCAAACAAACCATCTCTACAGTAAAAGTTGAGAAAAATATACCATTCCAATTTATTCAAACAATTTCATCTTTGTGGGCAAGCAGCACAATACCAATTCCACTTATGTCAAAATTACTATTTCATAATTGATACGGAATCCCAAAATGAAACAGCAAGACAGATGTATCAAATGGAATCAGAACAAATATCATGTACTGAAAATCACATATTATGAAAAATACCTGCTATAGATTATGCCTAAAAAGACTACCTGCAAGGAGTGACAGGATAGCAACACAACATTCTACTCTAAGCCAGTACAACCCAGAAAGCAGCAGAAGGAGACACAAAGAACTGAAGGGCTGGGTTATCTAAAATTAATGAGATTTACCATGACAGCTTCAGCAGCTTCTTCAAACAGAGTGCTACTATCTCAGTCATCAACAAAACTTTTTTTTGCAGACAAAACCTTTTGAGGAAAGCAGCAATCTGTTACCTTTGTTGGTGTTGTATTTAATCATGTTCAAGGTATTTAATCATGTTCAAGGTAATTCAAAGGACAGAGGGAAGGAAGAGTATGTTTCCCCACTGGTGATGTGAAATGAATACTAATGAAAAGTGACTTAGGATAAGGCAAGTTCCCTAAGAAATGAAGCCAACTGGTTAGTCACAGAATTTGCACACTAATACAGCTGTTTCATCTTTTACTATGAAGAGACATTTAGCTTTTTGAGCAGTTTACAAACCACATTCAGAAGTCAGCTTCCTAATCATAACCACATGTCTGGTTAGTTCTACTTTAAACAGAAGCAACAACACTTTCTTATGGTCCAGGTTCACTTACAAGCTGCAGCACAGTTCATACAATACTTGACACAAGTGAACCCACTGGAAGAGGGCAACCTCATTTTTCCTGTGGTTTATGAGAAACCAGAAGATATGGGTCCAACACAGCTACATCCACACTCTAATCCATTTGAGGCACCTCCTTCAGGACCAGAGTCAGCCTCGGCACTGAGGGAGACTAATCCCATCTACAACAGATGTCCCCAGACAGCAGTTCAGTGCTCCCTCTGAACCACGGTTTAAAGACACACTAAGTCAACACACCTGAGGTGGGGGCTTAATCTTCTCACATCTTCCTCCTCTTAGCTCTGCCCCATCAATTTTGATTATATGGAGACCAGATTATGCAAATGGCTTCCAATCCTGAGGATTCCTTACAGTATTACTAATATAAATCTCCAATCTCCTGGATAATTTTACAGAAAAAATGTTAATTCATAACACTTTCTCATATAGATTATATGAAAACAAAAGATTTTTGAAAACAAAGAGTATTCATCTTCAAAAAGCTCTGAGCACAAAAAGACAGACTCTACCACAAGTGGATTTAATAGAAATGTGATTTCTTAAGGGAAGCTAAGTCTAAAGGAAAGGGTGTTTTTTCCAGAAGTAGCAGATGGTAGAACTGATTACACTGCTCTTGTGAAGTGGGAAGATTAAATAAATATATCAAAAAATGTTACCTATTTAGGCTTCATAACCTGTTGCTGCTTGTTATTTAAGAGCTACCAATTCTGCCTGAGTTAAAGGTCAATTTTCAGAAAATTTGAAGGCCTAGATTTAACTCTGGGTATCTCCTAGCTTTAAGCATATAAGCCTAGGGGCTTTTTCCTGTTCCAAACTCTGTAAAGTCTAACAGTTGCAAAATGTTAAGGTCTAATTTAAATCCATAAATACCTACCTGATTAACATGTGTGAATACAAGGTCTGTGATTCAAAATTACATACTTAAAACTATGCATTTAACTTTAAACATCTCATTGAAGAGTTAGCCAAAATACATTCTGATACTTATAATTACTTCATTAAAATATATTACCTCATAAGTCTGGTTAAGGTGTTTTGCATAAACATGCACATATTCATCCCATCCTACAAAGAACAGGAAATTTAAAAATGTTAAGTGATCTTAATGTGAAACAATTAAACACACAGATGGAGTAGACAGGAGTAAGTATTCTTTATATTTCCTTCAGATGGGTTTTTTCTCTTTGGTTCATGTTGCCCAAATTCTAGCCCAACCCCACTATGCACAAGTAGAAAATGAGTATAAATCAGGTTAAAAAAAATCATAACTCAATTGACTTATATAAATTTCAGTTATAATTAAACATTAAAACAGCTGCAACATTTAATTTCTATGTTGTGAAATTTTAGTATTTCTTCTTAATTTCCTCTTCTCACTTCAAGTAGAACACCCATAAATCCGAGTTTTTTAATTCTGTACAAAGCCATAGTGTGCTGCATACTTTTTACTGTCCCAAATCCATAAAGTTCTAGACAAGATACAATTTACCAATTCATTGTTTGGGCCAAAAGCATTTCGGCTAAAAAAAAATCAAAACCAAACCAAGCCATGAAAAGATACAATTGTTTATTGTTTCCTTCTAATCCAATACAAGAACTGAAGGGTTCAAAATAAAATACGTTTAAAACAAATATTTCTTCCTACAACGTGGAGTTAAAAATGTTGAACACTTGGCAGCAGGGCATTACACCCTCTACATGAATTCAAGAACTACATAAACTCACAACAGGAACAGCAACCAAAGGTTATTACATAGAAGGCAACATCTCTAGAAGTCTTAGTAACAAGTTGCTGGGGGCTAAGAAAATATTTGGAGGCAAAATCATTATCTATCTGCCTTCCCTCCCTGTTATTATACTCTTTTTCAGACATCTAGTATTAACCAGGAACTTGACAAATAACTGGGCTAAATGATCCAGAATCACCATGTTCATATGCATGCTGAATTGAACCACACATACTATTTATCCCAGATTAAAGAAAAATATTATGTTTGGACACCGTAGAAATAAAAAACCAGTAGGTAACAATTTCAGCACAACTCTCAAACAATAAATTAAGAAAAAAAATCCAAATAAACCAAACACAGCATCTCTCTACTGGAATTTACTAATTTCTAAAACACAGTTTTACAGAGGCTGGCAAGTCAGAGAATCTGCCTGAATTAAAAGCTTCTGACTCATACCTCAGGGAAAGAAAAGATGTGCATTAAGTCTCCAGTACATCTTTGGAAGGGGACCTTGAAATAACAGCAGGCCAATTTCAGGTGATTTATTGTCCATTTAGTCATGTATTCCCAAGAGGTACTCTGTCCAAAGCCAAACCAGCACTATGATGTTTAGGCACAGATCTCTGGCAGATGTGAGTGCCATGACAACTGCTACACTAGAACCAGTGTATTCAGTTTTACTACACTAAAGGCCCGATTGAAAATTTTAGAACATAATTGATTTATAAAGAGGCTTTTAGTTGTCACTGTAGCCATCTCCTACACCCCTTAAGAACAGTATTTCCATTCCAAATTAAAGAACATTCAAACCTTTCATGATAGCTGCCTTAGTAACTAAGTTCAAAACCCACACAACACGCAAGATACCAGCTCTCAGACCACAGACATGCATAATTCCCATCTTACAACTGTCAGGACGAAGCTGCACAAAAGCTCTTCAGATAACATAATTTTTCACTTCATCATAGCAGAATCCTTGCATTCAAACTGGCCTTGTCATTTCATGACAGAATCCAAAATGGTAATTAAAGATTCATTCCGGAACAGACCAATTTATGTCTGAGCAGACAAAAAGAAACATCTTCCTTCTCTCAGGTGGTAGAGAGATTACTGTGTATCCCAGGGAAAAAATGCCTGCACAGAAAACACTCCAAAAAAAAAAAATAGAAATCACAATTGCTTGGATCTGGGCAAATAAACCCTTCAAAACCTCCTGATAAGAAAAATAAGGCTACTATTCAGATAAAATACTCTGACTAAGAGGTGTTCACTGCAGTCTAGTGGAATAATTATATTTTCAGCTCTAATACTGTCCTTGAAGTAAGATGACATCTCAAAAGCAGAAGGGAGGTAAAATGCAGTAAAATGCATTACATATGGAAGAAAAGAATTAATAGCTCGGAGTGGGCCTAAGAGAGGCATGGAAGAAGAAAGTCACCTTCATAGAGTAGAAAACTCTAATGATGGCTCTTATTGCTGCAAGAGCTTTGAATCCATTTTCACTACAGATAGAACAATATTTACACATCATCTCCAACTGTCCCAAAGTCCTCCCTTCACAGCTTATGCTTGGGAACCTCTGTCCTAGGGATTCTAGACAGGGACCAAGGAAAGCAAAATTCTTCCTCTGAGCTGTTGTTTCAAGAGCCATTCTTGCTTTTTAGCTAGCTAGCTTTTCAAGTCTCACTCCAGAATGAGGTTCTTGCTCTGGGAACCAGGCTTACAAAGACAGAAAGATTTTTTTTTTTTTTTAAACTTAAATTCCACCATTTATTTGCCATCTCTGTTTTGGTTATGTAATGTTAGCACTCAGAAAAGAAAAACAGGCAAGGGACTTAGGTTTGCTTCAGAGTTATGAACAACTGAACATGGGAGAAGTGGACAAAGAAAGAGGAAATAATGAAGTGGAAGAGGAGGACAAGGAGCCACTAGGGGGCACAAAAATCCTTCAGCATTCTTGGCCATTATTCTGCCTATTCTGCACCGCAGGGAAAAGCAAACTGTAATGAAAATTATGAATTTTTTTTTTTTTGCCTTAGAGATGCCTGTGGACAGAAAACTTAACCTGAAACGAGACAAAACTCTCTCATCTGCATCAAGTTAGAGAGAAAAGTTCTGTAAGAGTAAAGAACAGCAAATGCTATTATATTCTATTAAAGCTTTATGTGATAAAGGCTATTAAATCCCACCAAACAGATGGTTTAGGAGTTATTACAAAGAAACTCTCAGTGAAAGACAAATAGCTTGAACTCTCCACAGGAAATAGAAAAGCAACTATGTTTAACTATTCTTGATGCATTTCTGGTGACTCTTAGGCTTTCAATACTAGCATGAGATCTAGATTCTGTGCAGAGAATTCTCAACTAAGTTCTAACTAACATGTATACGTTTCATTCTGCCCAGTATATCTGTTCCTGAACATAATCCTTGTAAGAGCCCTCTCTGCCACTGCAGTGGCTCCAAGTAATTTGTATAAGCATACAGAGAGAATACTAAATGTATGGAAGCAGAATCACTGAGATTTACTGAATGCAGAACTATGAAGGAAAGCCTAGACTGCAGATAAGAAAAGAATTGGCCTTGCTTGGCTTCAGCTCCTTTGCTGCTGGTATAACGCTCAAAGAAGTTGAGAATTGCAGATTAAAATTTTTTAAAAATCAATTTAGAAAAAAATCTATGTGTTTAAAATTAGCAGTGCTTATGAAGTATCCAAATGAAAACTTCCCCCAAATCCATTTATATCTCTAAAGCATGACATTTCTGTATTAAGAAAAGAATCTCTCTTGTGGTGCTCCAGAATGGAAACAAAGTGTTCTATACCCTTTGAAAACTGGACTGTCCTATTTATTTTAGCAGGCCAGAAATAAAATCATTGTGGGGTTTATGATATTTA
>VZTN01005645.1:0-16038 GCA_013400515.1 Erpornis zantholeuca | reverse complement strand
GAAAGTATTACATTTTTGACAAGCTGGATGGCTTAACAGCAATTGCAGTGCACAGAAATTGATGATTGAAATATTTTGTGTGAAATATTTTGTACACTTTCAGAAAGAAAATAATAAACTATGCAGGGACACCTTTCCATGTAGAAAAATTTTCGTAAAAGTTGGAGTTATAGGAACAATCTCCCAAATATTCAGCCATTGCTTCACTATAACACATAATGCAAAACTTTTCAGTCCATTCACCTTTAATCATTATTATTCTTAAAAAGATTCTAAGTGTGAACTTACTGGTTATGAATGAGGGAAAGGACAGGAAAGTTTCATCTTTACCTGTTTCACAGCTTACAACTCTTCTTCCCGATAGATTTGAGAGGTAAAGTCCCCAAAGCTGGGCTTTTCTAAGGGATAGATAATAATGTCAGTAGGCTAAATGGAAAGGGGCACCTAGATCCACCAAAAACTTGTCTAGATAAGTACATCTTCATATTAACAAAGTTATAAAATATTTTCTCTAAAGAAAAAGCAGAAGTAGCTTGAGACATATTTTTCACAGGAAAAATTATAGATTGTTAGTAAAATCCACAAATTTTTAATTCTGTTTTGCCTCAGTATGTTTTGTTTTCTTTCTGCAGGTGACAAACTTGTTATTGTTTTCCATATCAGCCTCTCAAATATTTGAGAACATCATAATGCCTTTTGGGTTTTCTTTTATTTACCTCTGCAGACTGGACTCTTCCCAACTAATTGCTGTATAACATTCAAGATTTTTTTCTAAAACCACAAATGACCAGAATGAAATCCTCACTTTGTCTTGTATTGTCAAGCACATGGTCTTTTAAGAAAACTAGTACACATTTTGAGGCTCAAGAGACAACCTCAACATTTAGCTGATTTTACCAGGAAATCCAAGTTATGCCTTCTTAGTGAAGACAGTCTTGAAGAATTTATGTGCTGGATACATTGGCAGAAAGTTTGAGTAGCGAATGCCCCCCTTGGTGATTAGCACGGTAGAGGTCACAAAATAAATAGATGTCCACTGACTACTAGCTCACCTCCTTTTGACTGGAATACACAGCACTGGAGTGCACACTATGGAAATCAGACACTCTCTGTTCTATGGACAGTAGCTATTCTTTCAGCATCTCTGTGACAGCTGTGTGCTGTCTGATGGCTGTGTGTGCCCATAAGATGTCATGTACTTGCACTTCACAAAAAGCATACAGGGAGATCCCATTTGCTCTGAGAGGGGTAGAATACACACAGGTATCCCCCATTATGCCATGGAATTCCTGTCATTTCCAGAACTGATGTCTACAAACTACCTGTTTTTCAGTATTTCGACAATGGCCTTTTGTAATAGGAAGTTTTGCCCTAAAAACCAACTGACTCAGTAGTGTCTTTTGCTACGCTAATGCTGTTCTTCTCCTCTTGGCTCTTCTCTTTTGGTGTATGTATGTTAGGTCTTGCATCCATAACATCTTTCATGAAAGCTATCTTAAGTTCATGTTTCACTCAAGTAGATTGTTTAATTTGAATTAAATACCAGTGTAGACATCATGTAGCTTACATAATTTCTCACCCACATTAACTTTCCCGAGCTTCCCTGTTTCGTTCTCTCTTTTTAAATGGTTTGTTAAGACTTATCACACCTGTATCATTCTTTGGTTCTTATACCTACACATTCAAAATAGTCTACAATGCATTTCTTTCCTCTCCTTTATTTTTCTCTCTTTTAGTACTTTTTCTAGTAGTTCTGGCACTCTTTGACAACATGCCTTCCAAGAAGAGGTACATTTTCTCCCTTCTTGGCAATTCACATGGACACCTCTTGTTCTGGACTTTCCCCAGGACCTTTGTGTGATTGAATGTCCCAGGAAAGGTCTTCCAATTTGCATGTAATTAATCAACTTTCTGCTACCCAGTGTTTCCTGCTCATTGCATTGGCTGTTTTTTTACTGCCTTCTCTGTAAAAGCTTTTTCTTGAACGTTGTGCTGTACATAAGTATAGTGCTTTTCTCCATATCAGGTTCTATTTGACTTTGACAGGACTGTATTCTCCATTGATATATAGTAATTTGTTACACTCAAATTCCTTTGTATCACGAAAACTTTTAACCCTTTTCTACTTCTCTTGAGGAAGGATGTTTTACTGAGTTAAACTAGCCTTTCTGCTTTCTCTGTTGTTTTAAGCTGTGTTCAAAACTTTTTTAGCTTTTTATTTTTGAGGCACAAGGCTAAAACCTTTGGACTGTAGGTCATGATTATTAAAGAACTACAAGCTTATCCTTTATCTCAGTAGACTGAGATAATAAAGTGGGCGCTGTACAAAAAAGTAACTTGGTAGCTAACAAAGATACTTAGGTACATGATTATGAATTTTTATTCACTTCATAAAATCATAGAATATCCTGAGTTGGAAAGGACCCACAAGGGTATATTATTGAGTCAATTTTGGCTTCCAGGGCACAGATCTTTCATGGGTTTGAGATGCTCCTACACACCTCAGTAAGGCCAAAAGAGCTACGTGCTTTTTGTTTCCCTATAAACTGTGGAACTTTAAAAAAATGCATAATGGTTGGCAGGCAGTTTTTTATTGCACTCATTAAAGGAGTTTTCCTTATTTTAAATCAAAGCATTTCAGATTGCAATCCTCATCTTCCCCAAGGTGGTGAGTACACTAAATTATGGATGTATTACCCACACTACTGTGTGGTAAATTTGAGAAAATTTCTAATTAAAAAATTCAAGAGGGGAACTGAATTTCGGGTGCCCCAAACCTATTTACTGGCTCTTGCTTTGTGATGTTTCCTTGGTCTCAAGCAACCAAGTAACATAATGGAGTGAGGATCTCCTGTTTGCTGGTTGCAGACATAACGGTAGTGGTGTGACTGCTAAGAGTAAACCTGGATTTGATGTTTACTTACTGTGTCATTTCTGAAGCAACGTGCCTGAAATTGTGCTGAAGAGTGTGAACAGAGGTGAAATCACAGGGTGTGTCACTTGCAGGAGACCTGTTAGCCATTCCCAGGGAAAGGCCCAACAAGCATGGTCCTGTATTTTCTACAGACTATTGTACTTAACCTTATCAGGCTAACAATCACGTAGTTTTTCACCTTGCTATGTGTTTGATATACCATTTTTTTAATGTTAGCTAGACAAAGACATGAAACTTACACATTTAAAAGAGGTCATGTTTAATGTGTCATTTTAATTAGATTCAGTACTCATTGAAATCAGCTACATCTTGGGCATCCAGTCCAGTAGGATTTGCATTTATTCCTTTATCCTTATTATACATCTGTTGACAAACTTAGTGAAGAATTCTGGAAGGCAAGAACATTTTTTTTAAAAAGGACGGCAAATTACATCGGAAACTCATAAATCTGTTAGGCATGCACTTGGAGAAAGTTACAATTTTTCTATTACATAGAATAGAATCCTTGAATGGTTTGAGTTGCAAGGGACCTTACATATCACCTTTTTCCATCTCCCCTGCCATGGGCAGAGCCCTATTCATCCTGGTCTTGTTACTTCATTAAGCCAACTTGTCTTTCTCCGTCTTGCACATATTTTATCTTTTTTCCTCTAATCTATCAATTTGTTTTATTTATTATTTTATTAAAGAGAAGGCATAAAGGAAGATGTTGAGCCCCAGATGCTTCAAATATGAAATATTCAGAATGGAGTCTAAGCCAGAAGAGGTCAAGAAATTCAAAGATACAATTTCTTCAATCTTAGTTCCCTTCCTTGACCTCCTCTCAACAGTGTTCTTGCATCTTTCTTCCCAAACTACCCTTATCTTGGCTCCCTTGTGAAAATGAATTAAGATATGACTTTCTGATACGGAAATTCCTGCATGTCAATTTACCTGTACAATCTGATAACTTACCAAAATCAGTGTAGGAAACGTGTCTGTGCTCCTGGTCTAATTAACTCATATCTGTAAGATAAATATTACCTATTACTCAGTGCTAAATGGTCATGTAACCAAAGTCTCTATCGTAATTCATAGACACAAGGGATAAAGATAAGGGTGCAATGTAATGTAGATCAGAGAGAGAAACAGGGTTAGTCTTCTTGCATGCCAGACCTATTCCAGCAGTGCATTTTCATGATCTACACATATCAGTAAATAAGAAGGGCTTGCACAAGGACAGTGCTGTACAGCCATGAGGGAAACTAAAAACAGGTAAGAACCCATTTTGGGACTGAGGGTCTAAACTAGGAGTTTGGCTAGTAGTTAGTGCTGAGTAGTTAGTAGTTAGTAGTTAGAGTAGTTAGTGCTGAGTTTTCCAAACAGCAAGAAACAGGTTAAGAAATAGGTGATGCTTTTATTTTGTGTTTGGGGATGAGAAGAATTCAGTCCAGTGCAAATCTTGAGCAATATGGTAGCTTTACCCAGCTCCATATTGTTCCAGAGTTTGGCTCTTCTATTTCCTCTGAATTATTTGGATAAATTTTTCTGGTATTTGACTTGTGTTTTACCTTAAATAATTAGACAAAAGCACCACAGAGAGGTGTGATGGAAATGAATGATGGCATGAAATTTTGAAAATCAAGATTAGCTGGTGAATAATAATATGAGGCAAAGCCTCAGTCAGCAGATATCTATTTATAGATATGCATCAAGTATAAATTAGGTTCTGCTTGAATTGAAATCAGAATAGTTTAGCTTTGGTTTTTGTTTGTTTTTTTGTTTTGTTTTTTTTTTTTCTTTCAGCTCCAGTTGAAGTAAGATCATGAGCTTTATGTCCAAAATAAGAATGTCCAGGACTGTGTAAAAATAAGATATATTATTTCATATAGTGTGATTTCTTTATGCCCTCCCCCAGGCTAAAATATGGTACGTTACAAAACAAATGCTCTAAGAGTTTTGGCAAGTGAGCCATGGCAGTGACGTGAGTTACAGAGTAGTTGGCAGCACTGTTGGCTTCAGAGGTAGTTAAGCTCAGTGTGAGATGTTTATTACAGACTGCAAACAGTGATCTGATCCAGCTGAACTAGAAGCTGATATCAGTGCTTGCTTCACCTCTTTATTTGTTGACTTTTATTTGTAAACATTCCAAGTTTTGAACAGTAGGGATAGTAAATTCTCTTCCACTTTGCTGATCCTACATTTTTACTATTACTTTTAAGCAATGAGACATTTCTTACCATTAAGTTATCAACTTAAAATGATCCCTCCTTGACATTATTCTGATTTACTTTGCAAACCTAAACTTACTGTACTGATGTTATGTAGGAGATCCTGGTTTGGTACTGTAAATATATGTGCTTTGGCTCTTCCTTCCTCTTCTACCTGCCCCAGCCAACTGAATAAACTGAATATAACGCATTCAGTAGCTTGATGTGCTAAAGCAACTCCTTGATATTCCTTCTGTCAATAAAAGTTGAGATCCGGTCCATTTTCCTGTGAAACCACTGTCCTGTGCTGTCTTTTATGGTGGATGAAAATGAAGAAGACCAATAGTCCCACTGACAATTGTGGCTCAGGGATACATATTTATTGAAGAGAGCTCCTCTACCATTCATATAATCATGGAATAGTTTGGAAGGGACCTTTAAAGGTCATCTAGTCCAAATCCCCTGCAAGGAGCAGGGACACCTTCAACTACTTTGGGTTTCTCAGAGCCCCATCCAACCTGACCTTGAAGGTTTCCTGGGTGCAGAGTTTTCATAACAAACCATTATGCATTTCTTCACTGCTCCATAGTTACCAGCATTATAATAAAGAGGAATTTGGGTTGTTGGAATTGCCTTTGATTAAGAGGAATCAAAACCAAAGCCAAAGACAGACTGACTGGAATATAAATAAATTTAAAAAAATACTCTAACAGGCATGAGGTAGTAGATTAAATTTAGAATTACTTGCTCCATCTAGACAGATGTTGCTGCTTTTGAGACAAGAATGTGAATCAGCTCTTGGACCCCTGCAATTGCCAGCCCAGTCTGCCTCCAATGGCCCTTTATATACTGGCTTAGAAATTTACAATGGTTCAAAAGCAGAATTACAAGAAGAGCAGATGTTCTTTGTTCATGGACAGCAATATTCATCCGGCAGGTACGGGGAACAGCAGGAGACCTTTAGTTGCATGACTCTACTCTGTGCATTGCACACTGAGGAGTTTACCTTGCTATGGCTAAGGTAAGTTACACAGCTCAAATGCAAATATCATTTGCAGTGCTTTTTCAACCTGACAGTGACTCTACAGCTTTGAGGACTGTAGGTTATATGCTCAGAAAGGAAGCATAGGCCCAATTCTAATAAGGGTGAAATAATGTCATAGAGAGATAATATAATTTTCCCCATTTCTTTTCTTTGAGCAACCCTCATAAGAGTAGTCTATTATAACAGTTAGATTATCTAATTCAGTAATATATGTCAATTCCCTATATTAAACTCTGAGACTAGGTAAATAAAGAGCAGTGTTTTATGTTCCTAGGAAACTCGTTTTCCACGGTACTATGCTCTGATATCAACACCCACTGTGTGTCCAAGTCTTGTCTTCATAGCTGAGTAATACTTTGTCAGGCTTAAGTTATAGCAAGGTTGCCAAAAGGCAAATAGCAATCAGTAACAGTCTTGCATTCAAATGCAAAGTATAAAAATAATCTTTATCCAAGAAACACAGAATGTGACATTTTGGTTGCTGTGATTTTCATGTATAGTAACAGAAGCAACAAAAAGATGTCATTGTGCTCTAAGTAAAGATTCCAGCATTTGTAGTTCCTTCCAGTCATAAGGCACTGTAATGGGAAGGATCACAGAAGCCATTTCAAAGCCAAACCCTATCAACTCTGGGACTACAAGTTTTTTCATCTTTTTCTACCTCATTTCTTGGCGTGGCTCAAAAGATATAATTCTTGGCTCAGAGATGCAGCTTTCACTCTGCTTAAGAATTCTTGAAATAAAAAAGGGCCAAGATTTTCCAAAAGAACTCTATATTTTCCATGCCTTGGTGTCTGGGGGCTGAACTTAACTAGTTGAAATTCAAATGCTCTATAAGTTGTGTGTTGAACTTTCAAGTGAAATGTCTCTGTAATCACCGGCTGCTTTGAAAAGCCAAACAGTTCTCCATATTAATTAAGAAAAATTAATGTTGATCTTATATACCCTGGTGAATTTATATTCTGAGGACAAGCAAGATACACCAGGTACTGTGGCTGACTTACTGCCTGTTGGAACATTAAAGCAGCTAAAAGTCACCTGTATTCCACCCAGTAATGTGGCTTTTAGTTATTAATTAGTAATTTACAAACGCATTTATCTGTGTTGGTGGTAGTTGCTACTTCAGCCTTCTTTATTTTTCTAACAGAAAAGGAAACAACGCTGCATTCCAGGCGTTTCTATGGTGAGGCAAGAGACTGCAGCTGTAGACCTGAAGCAAAAGGGTGAGGTAATTTTAGGCCCCAGAGACTCGGTAAATATTAACTGTAAAAAAGAAAGTTAAAGTAACCAAAAATATACTCCATTATATTGATGAGTCAGTTTTACAATGGCCAGAAGAATGTTATCTTGAGATTAGCTGTGTCTTGTAAATATTTTTATGGGTTTTCATGTATTTATACAACAGCAGTCATTTGCTTCCCCCTCCCCCATCCCTGAATCCCCTCAGGATTTAAATATTTGGTTTCAAGTTCAGATTGGCTTAGTTTTGACCTCTCTACACAGAAGTTTCTGACCAGAGCCAAAGAGTTAAGGCTAGGACTAGCAGTGATGGTACAGCGTGCTCATAGGGGCTCCAAACTAATCCAGCCTTGGAAGGCCCAGCACTCTGACAGCCTCTGGGCGTGCTGGGGACAGCAGTCAGTGCCTCCTCCCATTGCCAGTTCCTCCCTTATCTGAATGACAGTGGTCAAAAGGGGTGAGAGGAGGCTCTCTTGACCCTTTTCTTGATCCAGCCTTGCACTGTTGAGGTACAAGTCTACTCATTCTCTGTGGATATGATAACTGTATGTTAGCTCCCACAGCAGAGTGCGATCCAGCCCATTACCACACCAAAACACTTTCTAAATATTCAAGGAATTAATAATTTACCATCAGGCTGAGGTGATTTCAGTGAGGCAGCTAATGTCTAACTTAGGTTAAGATGCAGTTGTAAGGCTTTGGTATTACACAGTAGAGATTGTTGCTGGTAACTTTAGGCAATTTCCATAGTGGAATTGAGAAGCCAGAGCTAAGCATTACATTTCTCACATATTACCTGAGAAAAGGCATTTTTTTCTGAGTGGTAACAGGAAAAATATTGCTGGTTCATAAAAAAATCATTGCACAAAATACATAATATCGACAGAAAGTACCAGAGCCTAAGACTCTGTCTACCAGAAAAGAACCTTAAAAACGAAACTACTCAGTCACACTCCTTGTAAGTGAATCCTTAATTCTACAAGGGAATCTTTCCTGCAGGAAGGGTGGTTGTTCAGCCCTGCTTTCAGGAGCCTGGTGGCTAATCATGAAATATATATTCGAATCTATTTGGGCTTACAGCCATATAAAGTGGAATAGGAACAGATATCTCAATTTTAAATATTAATCCTTTGAAGTAACAAACTTCACAGGACAAGGATGCTTAATCCTAACATTTCTCTGCCTGTGAAAAATATTTCATGACCAGGTGAAACTCAGTTCATTCCATGAGGTTGCCTTTAAGCATCAATGAGTGTGCTGCTTTGGAGAAGTGTGTAGACAGGCTGTCCTTATCTGAGGTGATGTCCTCTATGCAGAGAACTTCCTAATCCATGCAGAGAACTTCTTCAGAAAACTGTAGCAAAATTCTCTATAAGATGTATTTTCTCACCAAACATTTGACTTTGAAACTGTAACGTTATTTGGGCGTTTAATTATTTAAGCATATGGGCAATGCTCAAACCTTTTCTCTGAGGGACGATGCTTGGAATCATAAGTCCAAAGAATGAAACCTTAGTAAGTTTATCTATGGAAAATAACCAAAGGAAAGGTTCTTGCAAATGCAAAGTTGGAGGGCAATATTCAGGGTTGAAAAACAAAGTGCCTTAAAAAGTCTTGGCCTAAAATATATGATGACAGAAAATATTTACAGTATATGAAGAAAAATGAATTATATATGGAAATTGACATAAATATTTGGAGTGTCCAAGGTGAAGAATACCTATTTTTTATGCATCGATAACTTAGCTAAAAATTGACCTCCATTAATATGCAAATTAAATTTAAATATGAAGGGAGCTTCTTTTGCATTTCTTTGAGGCTTGTGCAGGGGAATCTGACCAAAAAAGTTTATAAGAACCCAAAAAACTATAATATATTCACTAGCCATACCTACTTTTATCCCATTGCTGAAACATGGACCACAAGAAAAATTAGATTCCTCTTGCTTCATTTCCTCCCTAAAAACACCACAAAAGGATTTGTGAACAAGTTTTGCAAAATTTTAAGATGAGACATTGGCTCATAGTGCAGTATAAATATCTTGCAAGAATAAATGTATTGAAATAGAACTTATCAAAATTAGTATTTGTATAGAAACACAGGATATTTCAAAGAGAAATATGGACTTTGTGCAAAGCTCTATTCAGGAATTCAGTACTATTTTGGAATGTTCTTGCTTGCCTCTTTAGGCAAATACATTACTGTTCTCAAACACAGCTGAAGGGGCATTAGGTGGGTAATATAAATCATTTGAAATACAGGAAATGGGTAAACTCAAGTCTGAATTATGTCTTCTCATATACCCTAAGGTTTAGTTTCATGTCCTCTAATTTCAGTGTTGTAGAAGTTAACTGTCTGGTTGAAGGTAGTGATCAAATCCTCCTCAGTCATTACCAGAGAAAGATAGCTATTTCCAGACCAGTTCCTCCCCTGATATTAAATGTCCTTTTTATGCTCTTGGATTTTCTTGTCTTTCTTTTTTTCGGACATGGGAGACTAGATAATTTTGGTTTAGACTCAAAAACCTAAACAAAGTGTGGTAAGCCTGATTCAATTGAGAGAGTAGAGAATAAAGAAATATACTCCAAGTAATTCAAATGATGGAGGTATCTTAACTCAGTTTTCATAGTTATGTTTTTTAGCTGTGTAAATATAGTTTTGTTATGTGCTCCTAAAACACAGCAGTACTTCAAAGAATCATGGGTTAAATAGTGTTAATGAGATACCATCATATTCTTACACTTTCACGGCGTCTTCTGATTCAGAAACATAATAAAGTCGCAACTGCTAGAATAGTCACATTTTATATTAGTCTTATAGCTTAATTTGATTAATTGATTAGTAGTAGGGACAATATTACCAAAGAATATGATGAACTTATGCCCAGTAAAGCCACTGTCAAGACGCCTCCACTGATTTGAGCGGGAGCTAAATTGGACTCTACATGTACAGCTGTAGTAGTTTGTAACTTGGAGTCTTATAGCAAACCAACCAACCCCTCTTGTTTCATCTGCTTGTCTAAGACTTTTAATTTTAGCTATCATGGCATTTCTTCCTCCTCCTGTTCCATAATGATACAGACACCCAGCTGATTAAATAGCTGAGCATAGCTATTCAAGCTGATCCCCAATTTCCTGTGCTCAGCTCTGAGAACAGAATGATGAAAACCCTTCTACCACTCTGTCTTTGAAGAGAGGAAAGCAAAGTGATGGCAAAGAAATACAGCAAAGAAATGCAGCCAATGGATTTATCCATATAATTACAGTGATAGGGGGTGGGGACAGGGAATGAACATGCCATTTGTGGATTAATTGTGCATTTGGTCTTTAATATGACTTGTAGCTTGAAAAATGAATCATGGCAGAAAGCCAAGACAACTATCATCGTTTCATGGAATCAATTCGGGTAACACGTTTAGGATGGCAAAGAGGATTTTTTTTAATAATTTCTTAAATGTTCTTGACAAACAGCCCACCAAGAGAAGTCTCAGCCCAACACCTTTAGCATAAGACAATATTTGTTGTTGATTTCACTGGTATCATTGTTTCACTCATTGTCTTCAAAACAACACGATGCTTCATGAACTCAAGTTCTTTTCTAGATTAGAGTCTAGAATAGAGTCTGTGAAATAATGATCTCAGTGGCAGGAAAGCAATTTCAGATTCTCAAGCTGGGTTGCAAAGATCTCATCTTGAAAAAAGACAATTTTGACATACCTATCTAGAGTTGGTTCTACAATATGTGATAGTCACAGTGTTACTTTTCTTAGCACAGAAAAGTTTTTTCCTTTATTTGCCAAGGCAGTCAGTGGGTCTATTAATATTTCAAATATTCTTCTCTTTACAGAAGAGGTTTTTTTTCACTGTCTTAGGGCAAGCAGTCAGGTGGGATGTAGTTCTTATAACAAAGAGCTTTGCAAGTAAATAGTCTTTTGACTTTGATGAGAGAAGATACGAATTTTATTTTTCTTCAAAAAAGAAACTCAATGGACCCTGAAAGAAGAGCCTTCAGGCATTCACAATCACCGTGTCTCTGTATTGATGCAAATTGAACTACTGTATCTTGCAGCCACTCTCCCTCTTTGCTGTCCTTGCCACCAGCAAATATAAAGGATTTTAACCCTTTCCTCGGGAAGATAACAAAACAGAAACAAACCCGTGAGGAGATAGGATCACTTTCAGCAACATAACACTAGATAAGGCACTTAAAATATGGCCTGCACCAAGGCAATATTTCTGCAGGGCTTTCACTAATGACTGGCCTGAAATTCTCCTGCGTAACAAATATTTCAACACATAAAGGTATCTCAATGAAACATTAAACATAGTTTTGGTGGAAAATAGAGCATTATGGGGTATATGGGTGAATGAGAGATAAAATCCAAAGAAAACGTGTCTGCTAGTACAGTCACTGTTACATAAAAATGTACACACTTGAATATTGCATTTATGCAGGACAAAAGCTTGTCATAAATCTACTAAAAAAGGCTAGACTGCAGATTTGCAAAGATGGAGTGAAAAGCAACCCTAAACCTACAGAAAACTGCATCACCAGTCAAATCTCTCAAAGAAAACATTCTATGAAGCCCACATATACCTGGGAATCTTCTGGGATTTTATGAGACAGTAAATCAGTTCTCTGTGAAATTTTCTTTCCAGCAATAGCAGAATTTCATTAAAACTATGTGATTTGCTGCTCAGATTAATTATTTGACTTTGAGGATGTGGGCTGTATTGGAAAGCAGATGAATGCTGAACAATCTGTGTAAGATTTTTAATTGTCGGTATATGTCCTAGTCACTTGTAAAGCAAAAAGGCAAAACTGAGCAAGCATGTACTGAAAAACATGATTAACAGTCTCTTCAACTGCCTTGTAAGTATTTAATTTCATTAATTTTACCATAACTTTTACATCCAAATTATTTAAATGCAATAAAAACCTTACTTACTAATTAAGGAAATGAGCAGGATACTTCAGAAAATCGCTGGTGGAATGATGCAGATGCTGAACGTTTTTGCTTGATGCAAAAATGGTAAAAATGGGTCGTGAGGATCAGTCAGAGATCTACATGTATTCCAAATGATGCTGCAGTGGAAACATTGTAGGGAGCAGTATGTAACATTATGGAGCCNTTAGGGAGCAGTATGTAACAGTATGGAGCCATAATTGCCATTACTGTAGTCCCACAACCTGTTGCTCCTGAGCCAATTTTGTCAATGTGGGAGCAAAATGAACTGGAGAGGATAAAAGACTCACTAATTCAGTGTGAGAAGTGGATGTCTGTGTAGTCAAAACTGCCATGGCGGAAGCCAGTAAGAAAATGTAGATACTAAAATGAGTATGTTTAGGAAGTAACCCTTTACACTCTTTATATTTTATTATAGCCCCTGCTTTAAAATATTTATGCTCTCCAATGCAGACTCTTTTATGCTGTTAAGCAAACCAAGGACCTGCTTTCAAAAAAAAAAAATCTTAATGAAATAGGACCGTTATTACAGAATTTGTCAACTTTTCCACAGATGTTGAGTAGCCCTTGCTAATAGGCTTTTTATGTATTTCCCATGTGTTAACCTTTCCCCCCTTTTCTGTGTGTGTAATGAGTGAGTGTCTGTGCGCATGTGCACACAAGTGTGGCACACTGAATGCAGTTACATTTTCCATTTAGATTCCTCTTGCCCTTTTGGTAGTGGAGCTGGGAAATATTATATTACACAGAAAGTTTTACTCCCAATAAAAGTAACTCTTTCTGTGACTGCCTTCTGTGCACATTCTGGACCACCGTGTGTTTTAATGAATTTCCACTCTTGCTTGTAATGGAACACTGTGAGGCAGCCTGTAATGGTACCAGGGCTGACAAGTCCTCTTTCCTCCCCAGGCCTACACAGAGCTGCATTATGTTATGTCATGCTTCTGATAATGTCCCAGTCAGAAGAATGCCACATGTTACAGAAACTGCTCTGCCATCTGCTTTGGCCAGGTGTGTTCACTGAACCTCAGTTACATCACTTTAAAACTGCCTCACTGTTTCCTTTTTTTCCACATATATCCCTTCCCATCTGTCCCTTAAAATATTCACACTCTTTCTCCTGATTAATAGGTGGTGTTCACAGCATATATTTTCTCACTGGTCTTTATTGTAACTTTCCATGGGACATGCCCTATTTCTCTTCTTTCTTTCAAGGATCCAACCAGCTTCCAATATTGCACATAACCCCTTATAACAGTTCTATGACCTTGGAAAGCTGTGCTGGAGCTTTCAGAGCACACAGACAAAACAGTGTCATCAAGACTATTGATAAAGAGCCATAAAGACCCAACTCTAGGAGAGCAGCAACAACAAAGAATCAGCCACTTAGCTGAAATTCCAATGGAAATATATGTTCTTAAAACATAACAGACAGTAACAGAATCTTCACAAAAGTCTCCTGAGATAAGTGCAGAGCAACAACTATGTTGTTTTGGTAATTGAAACAATAAGTGACATGACTGAAGCCATATAATGACTGAAAGCTTTGCATGACTGTATTTTTGTGTTTCGAACAATAAACTAGCAAAAGCTTCAGTAATGACATAGAAGGGATGTGTCTAATTCAGGAGGTGCTGCATGAAGACAAGATTATTTTCTAATTTTAAATGTATCTGTAATGACTGAAAATGACTTGAGTTTTAAATTAGACTAATTTAAAAATAATGCCCTTAAAATACCTGTTATTTTTCTTTCATTATAAAGGCCCATATATTCCCACATGACATGATCTGAATGGCACATTTTCATGCACCAGTGATAGGCTTACTCATCAGATCACGAGAGATATATTCCATTGAGTTGTTTTTTAAAAAATGGATATTGTAAGGGAATATTTAATAAGTTAATAAGTGAATTTCAGCTTGTGTGAAGGTGTAGATACATTTCAGGACTTTGATATCCAAGGTCCCTGTTTTTGATGGAATGACTACTTAAAAGACGTACTGTAAAGAACATCCTGGTGGCCAGTATTAAATATTGTCTGATTTGAACAAAATCATGTTCAAAACTATGTGATATTTAAGAGTGTGCTATTTCTTCAACAGTAACATTCCTAGCAGAACTACTCACATCAGTTTAATAGTTGTGTGAGATTCCTCAGGAAATAGACGCAAAAGTAAGCATATTTTACTAGCAGAAACTTCAGTTGGTCAAATGGATAACTCTGTCTTTTGTAAAGGCTGCCTCCAAGGCTGCCTTTAACTTGAGTAGCTTGTTAACAATAAAAGTGGGAATTTGCCTTGTAAAAGGAAAGAGGGTCAAGTGATGGCTTGGCAAGTTGATATAACCTCATCACAAATCATGAGCTACAATAAGATCTAAACAGAGCTGGATGCTTTAGTTCCTGCTGGGAAAAAAATGATCCCCATTATGAAAAAAATCATTACAATTGGCAAACATTTCCTGGTTCCACCCAGGAGATGCTTAAATTTGGAATTTCACACTTCTTGTACTGTTGTCCAAAAATTTGATGACTGCCAAGGCTACTTAATTAAAAAATAATAAGAAAACACCATGAATTTTATGTCAGGAAATAAATTTGGAGGCCCACTGTACAATAAGGAAATAACTTAAAGTGTTACAATCCAGAAGTTCATGAATGGAAGCTGTAAGATTACACCAGGAACAGCTAAAAATAAAACAGATACATTTCTGACTGCTGTAAAAAAGCCAATACTTACTAGTGGCTACCACACCCAACTCTTAAGTTACCTGGCCTATATTCATGTCTCTTATATTTAAGCATTTCTCTTCCAGATTGCCTTAATGCTTTGACAATGCAGTTTTTGATATTAAAAGCTGATGTAAAAAAAAACAAAACAAAACAAAACAAACTGCTAAACCCACACATTTTCAGATATAAGAAAGGGAGCACAGGAATGTATTTATATAACTTATGCATATTTCCTGGGCATGGATTTCTTGTACACAGATCTACACACATGTAATGAAAAGAGTAAGGCATTACCAATGAGAAAGGAGTACAACTACGTATCCTAACNNNAATGAGAAAGGAGTACAACTACATATCCTAACACGTGGAAATAAGTACTGTTAACTTAACTAATAGGGTTTGGAATGCCTGTGTGAGTCTGGAATGGACTCGTTGGTAAAAAAATCGGGACTGACTCACTCTCAGCAAGTACAACAAGATCCTTAAACTATAACACATTGTCAAATACTTTCTGTCTGTCACTTACACTAGAGAAAAAATATTTTGCAAATATATAAACATCTCTAAAAATGTACTTTGGGCTATTTTTCTACTGAAATGTTTCTTAATTCCTGTAAGTCATTATAAAGAATTCATATGATGTCACAAAATTCATATGTCTTCATAAGGTTTTAAAATGCATTTTTTTCATTCCAGACCTGGACTATATACTGCTTGTTATGGGGAATGAGAATTTTCTTCTTAAACAAGTTTAAAGGACTTACTTCTTCTCCTACAAGGCAAAAAAACCCCTTTGCCCTTCAGAGACATGTAATTCTGAAGATATTGAATTGAATTATGCTACTTTTTTCAGCCACTTTATTAGGCAAATAGTGAATTAAGTACCCTGAATAATTCTGGGTGGCAGCATTAGTGTATTCATATCTTTCA
>VZTN01005641.1:7382-50838 GCA_013400515.1 Erpornis zantholeuca | reverse complement strand
GGAGCTCGGAGCACGTGTTCGGGTGAGGGGGCCTGGCGGGGTTGGGGGGGCGGAGGGCGCGGCGAGACCCCGGCGCTTCACCGGCCGTGCGCGGCGAGCCGGGACCCGCCGGGGTGATGGCGGAAATAGGAATGCTGCGGGTGCGGCCGAAAGAGGAGGAGGAGGGAGGATGGGAACGGGCCTCGGCAGTGCCGGTCCTGCATCGCCTTGAGCTCCTTCCTGCGCGGCCGAACTCCGCGCCTGGGCTTCTACCTCGGGAGTAGCATTCCGACAGGATGGAATGGCAGAGCTGGCCCGACAGCGTGATGGCTTGATAAAGGGCTGGGTGTTTAAGAAAAATAGCTTTCACGCTATATATAAAAATAAATCCCGAACTGCTGATGTAGTCGATGATATATTCCAAGAGGTATGGACAGAGTGACTGTGTCTCTTGGCTTAGCCTCAGGTAGTGCCGCTGAGGTGCCCAGCAGCCAGCTCTCTGAGTAGGTGTTCTTTCCATCAGTTCTTTTCGGAATGGAACGTGGTTCTGGCCGTCCAGTTCCACCCTTGTGTAACTGGGAGCAACAGGGAAAAGTATCAAGAGGTGTGTAACAAGCCGTCCCGAGAGCTGGCGTGGAGGGCTCGGCAGTGGGAATACCACCGCCGATGATTCCACTGCTACAGGTGTCCTAAAAGTCTTGAAGCCCGAAGAGCACCCTGGGTGATAGTTCTTTAAATATTTAGGAAACATCCCCGATGTTTTGCTCAAAATTTCTTTGACTACCCTAACACAACTGAATTCCTTGCACTGATGGAGGTACTCGGTGCTCACCTTCAGCATTGGTCTGGTGTAAGTGAACTGTGCTTTCTAACAGGAAGTATCAGGCAGAGGCTGCTCAAGCATGACACAACTCCTGAGTTTGACATGAGTATCTGTCACCTAGGGAATGCAAAAGCTATTTTTATTTGACATTTTTCTCATCAAGTTCTGTATTAGAACTCCCCCATCTTATGGCGTAATGTGTGTGGGTGTAGGTAGTTCATTTGAATGGTTAATAAAATATTGTTGTGCCTTATCAGATCTCTGACTCAATCCCTTAGGGACATCTAACAGAATTTTGTCATTTTCTGTTCATGTATGTTCTGTTCATGGAGGTGTATAATCACTGAAGATGGAACAAGGAACAATCCTGAAGCTGTCCTTTTGCTGCAGGAATTGAGGGCTCTTATTTCTCCTACTTGCACCAGTAAAGCTTTCTGACACTTTTCTTGTTAGAAAAAGAACTTATTTTTCCAACTTTCTGTTTGTTCTTGTAGTGCTGTACCGTCAGTGTCCTTCTGTACTAGTCTATTTTAAGACTAAAATAAAATCCATTTAGGGTCCTAAGTGGAGCTTTTAAGTACAAGTTGGCACCCCTAAGACTACTTAAGTTAGATACCAATTGTTGAATTTTTAAACATAGCTTTAAAGGCTATAATGCTATCATGTCAGGACATTCAGTTATTCTGAATATATAAATAATTAGGGACAGAATTTCTCTATTGGATCACATCTATGGTTTCTGTAGCTTCCTCTATTTCAGAAGGAAATATCTGAAGTACCTCAAGAGCTGTGTGGACAGTCTGGCCTTGAGTAGCAGGACTGCTTTGATCCCAGGAGTCTGAGGTTATCAAAATTTGTTTCATAAAAACAGTTCCGAGAAGAGTATCCATAAGTGGAATCATGCTGACAAACTGCTGGAAGTGATAGTGTAGGTGCAGGCATAAGGCTGTGAGCTAATGGAGTTCCTAAAAATCTCTTCATTTTGAATTTTGCCATCATCCTTTTTTTAAATGGAATTTAATTTCACTTTGCTTTTTTTTTTGCTATGGGAAGGAGCAGAAGCTGATGATTTCCTCTTTAATTTATTTGGTATGCTTAGAATTACAGAATTTATGGTGGAGTGGACTCCTGGAGGTCATCTAGTCCAGCCCTCTTCTCAAAGCAGGGCAAGCTTAAGTGTTAGGTCAGGTTGCTTTCCTGGTGGAGTTCTGGAATGAGCTGAGATTTCCACCATCTCTGTGGGCACTACTTGGAATATCACTTCCAGAAGTGAGTGACTGTTGCTCCTTGCCTCCATTTTTTTTAGTCTTGCATTACTAATTCCTTGTTTCAGTCTGGAAAAAAGAATTTAGTTTTCCTTCTGTTTGTGTGTCAGTACTTTCTTATTGCCTTTTCCAGCATAACTGTATTCCAAAGGGACTTCTGGGAGCTATGAAGTTGTACAGCATGTACCATATTGCACAACCTATATCCTGATTTAGTACCATCTGAATACTTGCAATTGAATGCAAAATACTTACAAATACTCTTGCCTCTTCTTTTTACAGACATCCCTGGGATACCGTGATCAAAGCTGCCATGAGGAAGTACCCCAACCCCATGAATCCATGTGTGGTAGGAGTAGATGTCCTCGACAGGAGCCTGGATAACCAGGGGAGGCTGCACAGTCACCGTCTTCTCAGCACGGAGTGGGGATTGCCCAGTATTGTAAAAGCAGTATGTTTTTGCAGCCTTCATTCTTTACTAAGGGCATGATGCACTTTTATGTTGTCCTCTGAGTTGGTGCTGACTTCAAAGTAAAAGTGAAAATTTGTGTATGTCTGTAAATGCCTTCCAAGCTGGTCTGTGCCATGTCCTATGGCTGATACAATCTAGACAATGAAGTCTCACCACTGATCACAGTCCTCTGGTATCCATGAATTACTTTGTATTTATTTAGGGTCACTGAGAACTTGACATTTATGTGTTTTAAGGTTCAGTTTGTTTGTTTGGTACTTAATGGTTTTTTTCCCCTTCAGATATTAGGAACAAATAGAACTCTGACTTACATTGAGGAACATTCTGTGGTAGATCCAGTGGAAAAAAAGATGGAGCTTTGCTCAACTAATGTGAGTGGTAGCTTAAGAAGTTTCTGATAATTCATTCTGGAAGTTGGATGTTTTGCTCTTGACATTTACATGTGTCCATGTCTGTCATTAGAGGCAACAATTCACATGTCTTAATCAGTGTCTTAAATTATTATTCTTCTCTTTTTCTTCTCATCATTTAAATACTGCATCATCAAACATCTGTGATTTTGTTTTTAATGCAAGATTATTTCTCAGAATGCATGTAAAATAGTTTGACTTTTAGATGAATGAGTTCTGTCATTTCCAACGGAAGTTTTAATGTGAAATGTCTTTTTTCATAGAATGTAAATGAAGTATCAAGCTATATTTTGGTATCGTGGGAACTCGTGATTCTCAGATTTAACATGGGGTTGTCTGTAGGAGGGCCTCATGTCTGTACAGGAGGCATTGTCTTTCCTGAGTATTAATTTTCTGTCTAGTCCAAGTGGAGTTATGGTGGTCTGGAAGAGCCTCTCTGAATTGCTGGCCATAAATCAGACTCGACATTCAGAGAAAGCTGTTGGTGCTCTGTACTGTGAATGGGAACTTCGATATAATTAGATCAAGGATAGGAGAAGATGCATCATCCTTTATGGGTCTTTTCATTGACTGTGTTCTGGGGTTTATATTCTGTGCACACTATTTTGACATTAAATTGAGTGCTCTGCTATTGAGTAGTGCTGCTGATAACAGAAAATCAAAGTGTGAAATGAGGATTTCAGCTCTGTTTTTGTTCTTAAGATTACGCTCACAAACTTGGTGTCTGTGGATGAGAGGCTGGTTTATACACCTCATCCAGAAAACCCAGAAAAGTAAGTAGAGATATTTGTGTGTGTCTTTGTATCTAGGAGATAATTTGTTAGTCCAGTTCAGCTTTCCAGTCCAGTTAACCTTTCATTATTCCCTTTCAGGACTGTGCTAACTCAAGAAGCAATTATTACTGTTAAAGGCATTAGCTTGAGCAGTTACCTGGAAAGCTTGATGGCAAACACAATATCTTCTAACGCCAGAAAGGTACATCTTGATTCTCTTTTCTCCTCTCTCCCCCCACCCAATCATTCTTTTTTTTTTTTGCAATAGTAATTGTCAGTGGTGTGTTTTGAATGTTATATTTAATTTCTCTAGATTTTGTGCAGAGTGTTTCAATTGATTTTTTTACAGAACCTCAGCAATATAATTTCCCAAAGTATAGAAAGATGTCACTACTAAATCTTTGTTTTTCAACTGGAATTGCACAACAGAACAGACAAGCCTCTATGTGTATGCTACAGTTACAAATAGTATACAAACTTTATTACTTGTGGTTTGTTTTTTTATTTTCCAAAGTACTTTTTAAAACACTATCTTCCTGTTTCTAGGCATTAGTGCTAGTAGAGAATGTAACTTCATTTTCAGCCTTTATAATGTGGATTTATCAGTTAATACCAGCATATTTTCTATGCTGCTTTTGTCAGTTGTTCCAGTTCATATCCATTATTGAGCTGTCTCTTTGCCTTTGGCTGAAAGTAATGTAGTGTGAACAGAAGCATATTCTTTGAGGAGGTGAGACTATGCTGGCTTCCCTGGGTAACACTGCACTGACTCCTCTGTCCTGTGTTTGCTTTCTCTACTTGGCTCACAGCCATGGAGCTGCTCGTCAGCATGGGCAGAGCTATGGGAGTGCTTATTCTTGGGCACTTTGTCCTACAGTTCTTTGGGGAAGAACTGGAATTTCTAGAGGAGCATAGGCCTTGCTGCCTAACAGCAGATGGGTGCTGTTAGGAGTTTGAGATTGGGTTCTGTGTTGCTGAAGGGGTTCAGCACCATGGGAATCTGGCCCAGGTAACTCCTGCTATGCCAGAGATCCTGTGCTTTGGCCAGTTCTTCACCCTTGTGAGGGATGGTTCTTGACCAAGCCAGCATAAGCCAACTTGGTAGGACCAACTAGATAGAGAGGAGAAAGCCTCCTTCTCCACCCTTCTGTGTGCTTCTCCTAAAGTGAGAGGAAAACATGGTAAAATCAGGGGATGGGGGAAGGATTCATGGGTTATTTCAAGACACTGAAGAGTACCTTTACCTAGCTGGGTGCTCTCTCTGTTTGTTTGAAATGGAAGGCATTTCAGTTAAATTACAGTTCTGTTCTGATCTGGTTTCCATTTAAAAGTGTGTGTGGGGTGTATATTCTTGAAAGACAGGAACAAACCCTGGCTCAGAACCAAACTTCAGGCTGACCCAGAGGTAGCAGAGCACTGTCTAGTTGACTGGTGTGCCAGAACAAGTTAGGCACACTTAAAAATGCTGGCCAAATTCCTCTTGAGACGTTGGTTACATTTGCATGTCTTTATTGAAATCAGACAAACTGTAGATATTTCTTGAATCAGTTGAGGTTGCTCCATTCTGCCATTTTCAAGGAGCACACTGGCTCACAAGCTTCTTGCGAATCAGACAGAGCTTCTTGTCCTGTGTATTTCACTGAAAAGTCTCTAGAGATTTTGAACTCGGCAGGAATTTGTAATTGCTGTTACCAACCCTTTCTTTGCTAGCCAGTACCTACTGTGCTACAACCAGCTCTTCTTGTATGCTGTGCTGTGCCTCTGTGCTCTAAGCACCCCTCTTGAACATCATGACAGTTACTGAAAAATGTTTTGTTTTTTTTAAAAAATAGGAATTATCGAGATTTTTCTCTGAGGTAGCAGTGGCAGGTGATGCGTTATTGTTTTTAATGACAATGAAAAAGTCATTTGCTGTTTATTGTAAATCTTTTTGTGTTGCTCTAGGGGTGGGATGCTATTGAGTGGATAATTCAAAATTCTGAGAGCGCTCTAAGCTAGCAGTTCTCCACATCTACAGTTTGTACTAACTAGTGGTAATGCCAGCATTCTTCTTCTTCTTGGTACAGCATTTCAGCTTTCTAGCAAAATACATGCATGGATTGTTGTCACATGGATTTCATAAATGACCCTGCATGTCTGTCTTACACACATTGCATACAGGAATGGCAGACATGTTCACTGCACTGCCCTTGTAGAGGGTGAGCATAGCCCCAGTCCAGGCTGCATCCATTAACCTGTGCTTGTGCCACTGAGCAGCCAACTCGCCACAGCCATGCCTTGTGCCACAGTCTTGCTTATGGCTTGAGGACTGCAGACAGCTAGGGATGTGAAGGAGTCCCTCCACCACGTGTCTGATCTGGTCCTAGTTTCTGTGATTTCGGTATATAAAGCTGGTACCTAAAGGAATTAATAAATTGGCTAGCGAGTGGAATTGGCATTATAAAAAGGAAGCAGAACTGCGTTCTGAGGATATAAAATTGATTTCTTGAAAAGGGTTGCCTAACAGGGGTAATGCTTTGCGTAGCAGAATTGTATTTGCTTTTCTTCTGCCTGAGGAATATTGTTGCTCTTCTGAGGAAATCTGTTCAAGGCTTGAAGCTGTCAGAATGCCAGACTGTTCCTGCTTTTCACTGGTCTTGTAGTTATATTCATTTTGGTAATGACGTGTCCCTGCAGGGATGTGACTGTGAACTAATCTGAGTTCAGGATTGAGAGACCTGAATATATTTGCCTCTGTGAGACCTCTGTGCAGATTATTTTCCTTCCACTAGTCAGTGTAGCTTGTCCCTGTCATTCCTGTATTGGCTTCTGCTTCAACCAATAAAATTTCTTAAAAAGAAAGAAATCCATTTTGCTGCTTCTTCTGGTTAAGAAAGTTGGGCATTTTACACTGCTTACTTTGAGATCTGTGTATGCCATGAGTGTTTGCTTTTACATTCTCATTCCACTAAGCTTTTATGGCTGTTTTTCTGGAAAACATCAACTACAAAAGCTCAGCACTTATCAGTCACTTAAAATCTACCAACAGATCTTCACATGCAGCGCTTTTTCTGCCAGACATGTCATGCTGCTGACACCTGCAATAATGAATAACACAACGTGCATGCCTGGGGATGAATGTGCTTGCTTAATGACTTGCTGCAGAACTTGTTGTACAGTATGAGACTTTATAGATAGTCCTCTGTCAGATTTTTTCTGGTAACTGGGTAGTTTCATGGCACTTGGAGGCTTTGCATCTGGTTGAGATTTCTAACTTAAATTTCCTATGCAGAATGTTCCTGAAGTCTTCCTTGCGAGTTTATTCTTAGCTGCAAAATATGACATATAGTATATGCAAGTCTAAGGATATATTCACAGACCTATGTAGTCTCAAAAATTGAAGGAAATATCTTGGTGCTCCAGTCAAATGTCGTGGATTTTTTTTATTAATTTATCTCATCAACGAAGATATCAAATAAAACTCATTGTGATTGTTTCAAGTCAGGGCATGAAAAGAATCTCAGTGTTTTTCTACTAAGTGTTTTCTATGGCAGGGGTGTTTGACTTTCTGAGAAGTCTTCTTTGAGCAGTATAACAAATATAACATCCAAGTTGTTGCTGTCCCAGTTCTCTGTGCCTGTATCACCTCAGAGAGGCTATTTAAACCTGACTTTTAAATGTCCAAGTGCCTGCTTACTGAAAGATGATTCCCCCTCCCTGCCCCCCACTTTTTCCTTATGGAGCACTCCTCTCAGTTAATTCACAGCTAGTTACAACTTGTTGCTGTGCAGTAGCCTGCCCATGTCTGGGTGCTTTTATTTGTGCTTTGCTGGCATTCCCAGGTCTTGCACAGCCTGTGGAGAAGGTGGAAGTTACCACCTGCTGAAGAGCAGTCACTTTGGTGCTCAAATGGAAGGAGCTCAGAAGTTAAATCATCCTTTCTGAAGTCTTTTATCAGCAACTCATACTTAAAGTGGACAATTTCAATCATGCTTTCTTGAATATTGTTAGTATCTTTTAAAGGCGTCTCTTGAACTAGTTACCTCAAGAACTAGGATGTTAAGTTAATTTGGAGTAGAGCTGAATTTCCCTTTCTGAGCCTTGACCAAGAACAGAACACTTTATTATGATACTTGGATGACTTTTCTCAGTTTAAGGATTGCCTCCCAGTGCAGAAGCAGCAATTACTGTTTATTCTGTGAGCCCCTGGAATATGGAAAACCCAAAGAGAAACGGAGTCAGCTCTTCACTGACCTTATTGAGGGTCTTGAGATAACTGTGCTCCTCTTCATAGTAAAACTTTATTTCTCTTAATAGGTTACACCTTGAACTTTGGATCCAGTCTTTTCATATTGTTCCTATATAATTTTCATATTATTCATATATTATAAATTCTCCTATTATTTCTAGCCTGGAAAAAAAATCCTTCAGAGTGTATGAGCTTTGTTCTGACATTCTTTTTTCCTTAGCTGCTTAAGTTTTCAAAGCTGCTTATGCAGATTCTTGTTCATGCTTCATGGTTTACAAAGGACAACAGCAAGTTTTGGACACTATGAGGTTTCTGTGCACTTTATCACCTTTAATGCATACAACAAAATTAGCACATCACAGTTTGGAACAAAACTTTGTGTGTGGAGGAAGGTCAATCTTTCTATCAGTCTCTGCAGAAGGCTTGAACACTGGCTCCCCTGAACATTTATGACTTTTTGGGCTCAAACCCTTATCTCCAGAATTCTAGACTTGGCCAGAGCCGCGTGGCTCCCACTTACTGCTCTCCACTGTACTTCTTATTCTTAGTAGAGTAGTAGAAGTGAATGTCTCTTGGCTTCTCTTTAAGTGAAAAAAGGCCAGGTGTTTTCCTGGTCTGATCTCATCTGCTTGCTTTGGCAAAAGCTGCTATTCTGAGACTGCAGACCTCTAAAATCTTGACTTCTGTTTAGTTAAAATCCTTTATTTTCTTGGTTTTGTGCCACTGGCTGCATCTCGTGGTCATTGGGGTGCAGCTGCTACAGGGTCTTCTTAAGGTAAAAGGTTTTTGACAGGCTTATTGTCCTGGGTTTTCCAGCTCTTACTGAAGCACTGGCTGTCAATTCTGAGCTTGAGGCATTTCCATACCCTTGATATGAAATGTGCAGCTCCAGTCTCTGATTAGTCCTGTTTAGATGCTGAAAAGTTGCTGTGTACAAATACAGAATTCACTGTGAGTCCACTTCTGAACTCTTGATAGATACCAGGTCACTTAGCTGCTGCTTCCAAGAGCACTTAGAAGACTTTCTTTGTCCTGGATCTTCTCAAAAACTGCACATAACTTGGCTAATGAAACTGAGAGCAGTACCTGGATTTTGCCATAAATCTGCTCATACTCTTTGGGTGGTGGGAGCAGCAAACAGCAAAAAGAGCAAATCTCTTAGGTAAGGAAACTTGACTGCTGAATTAGGCCTTCTGTTTCAGCATGCTGCTGGGAGCTCACACCAGCATTGCCTTTGCTTCTGGCTTAGGGGTGAAGCAAATGCCTTTGCAGTGAAGTTTCCATAAGAAGATGCTAAGATATTATCAATAAATAATATTGGTATCAAACTATGCAGGGCATGGCATTGATTTTAAAACAAGTTTCATGTCTGACAGAGGAAGAACTATAGAAACATGAGCAGTGGTGGTGTGTCTGTTCTGATCCTAAATTCTGGTATTTTTCTGGCAGGGTCGGGATGCCCTGGAGTGGGTGATCAGCAAACTAAACACAGAACTGGAGGAGCTGAAATCCACGCGTGAAGGGATCAAACCAGCCATGGCAGCAGCGTCCACAGAAAAATAAAGCCAAATATTTGGGTTCACCAAATAAAACAAAGTAACTGACACAAAAGTCTTTTTCTGCAGACTGCTCTGTAGAGCTCCCTCCCAAGGCTGATCTGCAGAGGTTTTGTACATTTCTAAGAATACTGGATCAGCGGAAAAGTAAACTCATCCATCATCTCCACAGCAGCTCTTGTTGCCTACTGAAGATTAAATTGACCTCCTGCAGATGGTCTTTTCATTTGAACAATTTATGTTTAACACTGGAAACAAAACATTTAGCACATTTAAAACAGCCTAAATGTGCCTTTTTAAACAAAGGTAGAGGGCATGTTGTATTTACACCATCTCAAACTGAAAAGTTTGAAAAGAATGCATGTGTGGGATTAAGGGTTTTCCGTGTGAACTTTTGTTCTGTGAAGGGATGATAGGTCCTAGAGCACTGAATTTTGTCTGGTTTGTAATCTGATAATGTCTTGTGGCCAGTTAAAGGGAACTACATGAGTCAGAACATGATACTGTAGAATTTGATATTTATCTAGAGGATCATCTTGAAAGGCTACATCTTGTGTGGAGCTAACTCTTCTTAGGTTGTTTAAATGTGCTGCCTGAACACGACACACAGATACCTTACCTCTTAGATGTTTGTATCCAGTCAAAGATAAAGTTTCTATTGGTGTTAATAGCCTAAAATAGGTTTTCTGGTGGGGAGAAGGGTATAATTTATTTTCTTATTTATTGATTTGTCCTAGTTCCTCCCCTCCCTATGAGGACAGGAGTAGTGATTACTGGAAGGTGCTGGCAAATACTTATTTATCTCTAAGAAGGGAACTTGAATGCTGCTGGAATGAAGAGACCGTGCTGTTCCACTGGTCCTTGCTCTTCACATCATGTCTTAACTTAGGGAGAAATTGATGTAGTAACCAGGAGAGCTGAAATGAGAAATAAGCAGAAAATTTTAAATCCAAATGGTAAGGTTTCATAAAGAGAAACTTTTCATTCCCTGAATGTACAAGAGTACAGGAACAACAAATGGATTCTCCTTTCTGAGTGCTTTCTGTTGACTACCAGTGTAACCAAACCTTTTCAACACTTTTCCACATGGGTACAAAATGGTTTTAAAATCCTTTTAAATGCTTCTCATTGTCTAGAAAAATACTTCAGTAACTGCAGAAATGGTTTCCTATTAAATATGCGTAAATATATATTGGTAAAGATTGAAGCCTTGTCTGATGTTTACAGAATTGTCATGTTTGATCCAGATGTAGTATATGTTTCTCAGACAGAACCCTCTGTTTGGGCATTTTAACTTATTTTTTGGTGTGCACACAAAGTGAAATAAATGTTGCAAGGATGTTTACTTGTTCAAGTGGCAAGCATGTGCTCAGGAAGCTGTTAAAGAGCATGAGTAACTTCTGAAAAAAATAGAAGAGTAAAATGTTGGTCACTGTTTTGATGTGATAAAGTGTTTGTAGCTTAAGGGAATTTTCAGCATTCATATTCTGGTTAGTCTGAAAGTAAACTTTAATTTGGGTGTAACTAAATTACATTATCCTAATGAATAAACCTACTTTAAAAAATGTCTAATAGTTCAAAGCAATTAAATGAATAGCAAATATTTACATTGCTTTTTTATGTGGACCATCCTATTTCAGAACAGAAACTTAGAGCTTAAAGCAGCCCCTGTCTGGAAGACAAGCCTGATAGCTTTGGTGCAGGTCAGTTGTTGTCCCTTTCTCAGGAGTGATGTCACTTCCTGGGTGAGGAACACAAAAGATGTTCTAGCTCCTGGTGCTGTTCTGCTAGGCAGGGGAGTGCAGCTATGGCAGAGCTCTGCACAAAAAAGGGAAAAGTTGGTGGTGTGTGTACATTTGGGAACCTGTGCTGCAGCATTTCCATACATGCCTGCTGGTGGTGATGAAAATGCAACTGTCTGCAGGGCTGGGAAAGCTTTTGGAGAGGTGCATGTACTGCTTTGGTTTGGGAGAAGAGTTGTCTAAAGCTGCTTCTTGCATCAAAAATGAAATATTTGCTTAGCGTTGTCTTAGGGCTGGCTGGCCCATGCACAGCACTTCCAGCACTGCCTTCCCAGAACAGTCACCACAGGCTGTGGAGCTGGACTCCTCTGCCATGCCCTAAGGTACCAATTACACTTCAGTTTTCTGGGTTACTTCCTTGACACTTTGTCTCCTTCTTGTGGGAACTAATCCCTACCTGCTTCTGTTGCATCATCTCTTTTCTGTTTCATTCCCCGCTGGTTTTGGGCTGCTTTCGCTCCACCATTTCCTGCCACTTAGGAACTATGTGGCCAAAAAGCTCTGTTTTTCAGTCTGTCTGCTGCTCCACTTGCCTCAGCAAGCATCAGCACCTTTCCTACCTGTGCACAGTCCTCTCCTGCTTTTCTCTAGGCTAAAGGGGAGTGTGGAAGCTTTGAGTAGCAAAAAGACACATTTCTTCCAGAGGCCCATTTGTCAGTCAGCTGCCTCTTGTCTTAGGGGCAGGTGCCAATTGTGTATCCATGGGGTTGGTGATCTCCCTACAGCTGCTCATTTTGCCAATGTGCAGAAAGGACCTTGCAGTGAGTCGCACAGGGATCGGGTGGGCTCCAGTGTTTAGCAGATGAAGGGGTTCCTGATTTCCCATAAGCTTGCCTGGGCAGTTTTTACCCTTCTGCTCTCTGCCCTTATTATTTGCATAGGGGGCTTTCATCCTTCTCCCTTGGCCATGTGACTGATCAGATTGATGGGATCCAGTGGGATCTCTAGCTGTCTGTGCTGTGCATAACACTGTTTTTGAAGCATCCCAATTCTCATTACAGTTCTTAGACTGTTATAGTCTGAGTTGGCCCTTGAGGCAAAAATCACCCTGCCTTTGGAATTGTTTACTTTGGCTGCTCCTTAGAGAAACTCCTCCATCTTTTCTTTCTTTACTGGAAATGGCTAAAAAGTATTTCTGAAGTCAGTTTTATGTCACATGCATTGACTGAGGTGTCTCAAAGGCAGAAAGCTGCATTTGATGGAAAGTGTTAAGCTGCTTGTGGTAACAGCAGCTTTTTGGATTGGAGCAGAAAAGTATGTAGGAAAAAAAAGAATGTGTAAAGCAGAATTGATGTAAAGTCAGTGCTGATTTACTTGGAGGGATCTTGAAGTGCTGGAGGCCAAACAGAAGAAAGCTCAGTGCTTGTAACTGTGTTGATTAATAGGTAGCAAGTGCCATCTTGAGTAAGAATTCTGCACTTTGAGTGTTGAAAGCAGAACTGAAGTTGGGGTTTGTGAGCTGTGAGAGGGAGGGTGTTTGCAGCAGTTGTTCATGCTGCAGTTTGGTGTTTCTCCGCTGCTGGGTTGCAATTCAAGGGAAGTGGAGTGGGGCATGTGATGTAGGGAGGTGCTTGTATTTTAAGAATTTGGTGCCAGCACATCAGGTCTCCATATGGAGCAGAAGTGTGGCTGCTCCCCCATCCTTGCAGGTGCATCACACATGCCTGCTGTGGAAGGAAGAAGCTGGGAAGAGCTGGTTCCTGAGTGTGGGGGAAGCAGCACAGGAAGATGGCAGCAGTGGTTCCCAGACTGCGGCAAACTGGGTGCGGTGGTTCTTGGCCCTGAAGGATTTTAAGATATTGAAGATACCAAGACTCGAGGTAGGCTGGCTTCTGGTTGAGGTCTGCTTTGCATGCTGGTGCAGGCTCATGTTAGCAACAAAAAGGCATTAACTCAGACAGTATAGTCAAATGGTCTGGTGTGTAATTAATTGGGTTTGTGCAGACTATCCTTTCTTTTTTTAAATTCGGCCTTGTGCCAGAATGAGTCTTCCATGCTCCCCCATGCTTCTTATTTCTTTTCCTCCATCAGGTCAGCAGGCACAATGGAGGAAGGGTTATATTTGTTGGGACAACAGGCAATCCTAGTGAAAGCTCCTGTATTCTTGGAAGATTTTCTTAAGGTAAGCAAAGGCATTGAGCTGCAGCAGGTGGTGTCAGGAGCTGCTGCAGAGGGCAAATTGGGCACTGATGTATCTGACAATGTCATAACCTAGCACTGAGTAAGGTGACCAGCCACATTCCTTGATGGGACTCTTTTTATCCAAACCCTCGGGAGGAGCAGTAGGCAACACCATACCTATTGCACCTTCCTAGATTGGGAGCTGTGAAGGGCAGGCCTGTAAAGTGTCTGTGCACCCTGTGGTGCTATCCAAAATAAATGCCATGTGCAATTTAAAAAAACACTTCTGAGTGTGACTGTAATATCTAACGGGCTGTTGGTTTTCTGAGAAGGCAGCAGAAAAATAATTTCCATTAGTCTGTGCTGGGTAGGCAGCAGCATCCAGTACCAGGCTCCCTGGAGCTCACTGTAAGCCACACACTGCTCTAAAGCTCTGCAGGGGTCCTCTGGGCCTGGACTGGTAACTCCATTTGGGACTGGCAGCTGCTTCATTTTACATTAGAACAGGAAAGACTCATCTAAAATCACTAGCCTTGACTTGTAAATAAGACCTTATTTATCTAATAAACTATCTTCTTACCCCACCAACACTACTTGCCACCTGTCAGAATAATGCAGGTTTATGGGCTAAGCCTTTTAATCCCAGCTCCAGGTAGCAGGTCATGCTTTCACTACAGATCTGTTCAGTGAGAAGACATTCCTGTGAAGCACAAGTCCTGTCCATTTAATTTTTCCACAACTGAGGTGATTAAGGTATGATTCTCATTTTACTGGAAGGCACCTGCAAGTGAAATGATCAGTAAAGGCTCCTAATGTGGGGCCTTGCTGGTACAATACCTTCTCTTTTACTTTGCTATTAATTTTGTTTCTGACCTAGTTAAGATCTGCAGCAGCTGAGGTTCAGGGCTCTGCCTGGCCAAACAAATGTGGAACATGGCCTTTCCAGCTGTGCTCTGTAAGAAATGGTGCCTGTGGTCTTCACAATTTGCTCAAGAAAACGAGAGCAATGCAGTAATTTTGAAGAGCTTTTTATTAGTAACTCATAAACAAGAAATTGCATCTCAGTAGCACATAACATGGAAAGAAGCAGAAGACAATTCTGTTGCCTTTCACTGTTAGAGCTGATGCCCCTGGTGTCCCTGAAGACGTGCAGATGGTACATGCACAGTGACAGCACAGAAGCAGGGGAAGCTCAAAGGGGAAGGGTTTGTGCTTTAGGCCTGTTCATGTCCAAAGAGTGCACCTCCTGTTTGGGAGGTTTTTTTTCCTTTATTAAAGAAGGGGGTTGGGGAGAAGGAACCAGGTTTAACAGAGATGCAGCTCAAAACCTCTTCTCATTATCTTCATTTTGCTTTTGATTCAGAGGTAATGTAACCACCAGCCCTTCAATAGGAACATGCCCACCTCTGAGACACCAGCATGTCTCAGACGAAGTTGGGCCTTGGTCCCTGCCTCTCCTGAAAGCTGGGCCATGGGTGTGCTGCCTCTATAGATCTGTGCCAGCTGAACTGGTGCTTGTGGCCACCAAACTTTGGAAGCCAGCCTCCTGCAGAACTCACATCAACTCATGCCTATGCCCTTTAATTGTAGATTTAGCAGATTTCTGAACTCAGATTTCTGAAATCCAGTTAAACAATCTCACACCGCACTGTCTGGCCCAGGGCCCGTCCTGCAAAAGCTAAAGCATTGCTGGCTCCCATTTCTAAGCACTGGTATCACTGGTTAGAGAAATGCAGAGAGGACCTGAAGCTTGGTGGAAACACCTTCAGCTGCATCAGAGGCACCAAGAATATGTCTTTTTTGTACGGAGTGCTCTTAGGGGTTGTGGTTTTTTAAAATCAAATGTATTGAGAATCAAAAAGGTAATTTTCAGCTGTGAGTTTACAGCAGTAGCCTGGCACCTTGAAAGACTATCTGCTTACAGGTGTATTTTTAATTGGCTGTAGTAAGGTCTCTTCCAGAGGGCTTCCTCTAGAAATGTTCTACAGAACCCATCTCACCAACCTTTGCAGACAGCAGCAGCTCCTGTCGTTACCTCAGCTCACAGAGCCTGGGCTACCTCACACCTGACACTCAGTTCAGCCAGGCACTGCCACTGCAAAACAGCCTGACCAGGGAAGAAACTGGAAAATTACTGGATTGGTTTATTGCAAATAAGCAAACCAAGCTACTGCTGCATAAAATTTGCCACGTCTATTTGATCCCTATTTATCTCCATCTCCTGATTATGCCCCATGACATCTGTTGAGTGCAGACCTACCATAGAAAAATTCATTCACAAGTCTTTGCTGGTCAAAGTATTGTCAAGTTTCACCTATCTGGAATTTGTTTCACCTGGAAGTGGGGCTAATTGTTTCTAAGTACTGAAAGCAGATGGAAACTTGCACTGCAGGATCCTTCCTGTTCTGACACTGAGCACTCAGCTCTTCAGCAGCAGCTCTCAAAATTCTTTGAACAGTTTGTAATTACTCTGAAGTCTCTTTTTGCAGCTGGGGACCCTGGGACATGGAGCTGCTCACAGCTTGTGCCAAGGCAGCTGAGCAACATGGGCAGCTCTGTGTTTTTTCAACATCAAGGTGAGGGAACAGGGAAGGCCCCAAGCTGCCTCTGCTCTGGGCTGCTGGAACTCACAGGTGCCGCTCAGCACGGGGGTTCTGTGGCTTTGTGTATCACATCAGGCTGAGCTAATGCCCCTCTCTCATGGTTCTCCCACATGGAAGTTCTGGAGAATGGTAATTTCAGGTACCCAAAAAATCTGAAACACAGTAGTAAAAATCAGATAGAAACAATGAAAGAGGTTTATAGCTGAAATAGGTATTAATAAACATTTTCAGACTGGCCTTAAGATACACACATACAAAAGAAGAAATAAACCAGAGCAGCTCCAAGTTATCAACATGGCAACAGTATAAAATTTTCTGGTAACATGAACATAATCCATGTGCTGTAGCACCAGTGTAGAGTTGCAGCACCTTTCTCTCATGCCTGTGTGCTGTCACTGTTTCACAGATGAGACTGAGCTGTAAGACAGACATTCCTAGGAGTTGTGCAGAGCTGCTGGATGAAGTAAAGCAGTAAGGTAGCAATCAGGAGCTTAAAGATGGAGGTTCTAAATTAGTTTTAACCTGTAGAGCATGCAGCCAGTAACAAACCAGGGAAGCTGATGCTGAACTTGACTGGGGAAAAAGGGATGCTCAGGAGAGAAAAGAGAACAACATTAAGAGTTGTGATAATAATGTTCTCTCCACTTCTGGTTTAAAAGCTAAACCAAATCCATCAAAAGCCTCTCCAAAAGACTGTCAGCATTTCTCTCCCAATGATGAGGGAGGGATGGAGATTTCCCAAAGCCTGTACTACATGCAGGACAAATGTGCTGCCTCAGGTACAGCCTGCCAGCGTTGGAAGAAGCAGCACACTGGTAACAGAGGGAGTTGGCTGCAGATGATGACAAGGAGCTAATCACATCACTGGGGTTACACAAGCAGTTTTTATTGCTATTCTAAAGGTACTTCGACATGTTTTCATCCCTTCATGCAGCCCAGACAGTGTTCAGCTGTTATGCAATCATTTTTGTTAACAATTCTTTGCAAAAATAAAAAAATCTGGCTGATCTTACAAAATTATGAAAGCATGAAAAAGAGAGAGACAGAACCTTTAAATCAGCTTCTCCATGAATAATTAACACAGACAAGGGTTATAATGGAAAGGCATTTTATTTTCACCAGGTAACACCCCCCCTGTAGAAAGGAAGTAATGGAGACAGGGGAAAAAAACCCCAACAACCCCAAAAACCACTACTGTCACCATGAACACTTGAAAGGTCAGGTCTGAGAGCTGCAGCAAAAGTCTGCTCGCATCTTCCATCACCACCGTGAGGCAGAGCTGGTTTTGCATTCCCCACAACCAGGTTCACATACAAAACAAGACTGATGCTGCCAGAGTCATTTTTAGCTCCTTGGGTCTCCTATGATGTATTTTAACAGACCTTGGGCATACTAATAAAGCTAAAAAGAAAAAAAGGAAGAAAATAATTTTAAAATTCATGGAATGGAGTTCACTGTGCTAGTGCTGCGTTCCTTTCAGCAGTAATTCACTCTAAGATGTGCAAACTGTATTAGGGGGCTGAAAGCGTTAACTCTAATAAAAGATAACAGCCAACACACATATAAATAAGACTCATTTCCTTTTTAAAACATTATGGGAAAGTCAATTCCCATTGCATGATTGATGGAGACTTCCTAAATATTAATAAATATATTACAAATATTTACAAGCTTCTGATTTCCCCCTCTGACGCTGACACGAAGTTCAGCCTGTAACTAGGACATGCTGGGCAGCACCACGGGGTGCTGGGCCAATGGCTGCAGTGGATTTGGGATGCTGGTGCAGGCAGGGAGGAGATGGAAAGCTAAAAATAGCCCACTCCGCAGAGCCAGGCAACCAGCGAGCTGAGCTCCTTCAGGCTTCCCACACCAAACCAAGCCACTGCTCTTCCTCTTGCGGAACGAAATGCCAGGATAATGCGGAAACTGTGCCAGGGAGAAAGGGATGGGAGCGAAGAGGAGAGGCAGCCCTCCACACCATGTTTTCTGGAGCCTGCCACAGCATGTGCCAGCAGCCTGGAGGGTTTTCTCCAGGGAAAAAGGGAGGTTATCCAAGCCCTGGCCCATGGCAGCTCTGTGTGAGCAACAGGGAGCCGTCTGTACAACTACTGCATTGTTGTTCAGTGTTTGTGCCCTGCCCAGCACAGCAGAGCCTGCCCTGAGCCAAGGACTTCTGGGAATTCTCGGAAGGCACAGGCTGGATCACAAGGCTCTGCCAGGGCCTCAGAGCCACCCCTGGACACTGCCAGAGTGGAGCAGGGCACAGACATGAAAGACTTGTTTCACTTTGCACGCTCAGGAGTTACTTAGTCCTTCATCCTGCTGGCTCTACATCCAAATTCCTCTCCAAGAGGAAAATAAATGTGCTGGATGCCCTGCACCTCAGTGGCTTGAGGACACCAGGGAAGCGGACTGTGAGCAGAGGGCTGGGTGACTGTAACATGGCTGGGCCACCTCCATGAAAATACCGTGGCAACAACAACAGGGCAGATGCAAAGTGAGATTTCCTACATTTCTTTCTGTCTGCTTTCCCTGGTACACTATGCAGCAAACACATGGCCTGGTTTTGGCACAGAAACAAGTAAAAGTGCTGATGTGACTGAGATCAGGCGACCCTTCCAGCAACTGCCTGTGCTGCTCCCCTGCAATCCCACATCCCTATCTCCTGCCAATACTCTGGGTGCCTTAACATGCAAGACATTTTTCCAGAGGCACTGTGAGGAGAGGGCTGTGATGCCTGACCTTAGATGGGACAGCAAGGAGGGAGAGTTAGCACTGAGTCCTGCTTTTCCTGTTTGCATTGGTTCAGAAAAAAATAGAAACTATTTCAATGAGCCCCATATATGCAAAAATGGTCATTTTCCAAGGGGGCTTTTAACAAAAAATAAGGATGGCTGACTCCCTGGGAAGGTTTACAGAAACTTTTGCATGTGCTTTTCAAATCAGCCTAAAAGAGACGATATGGATGGCTGCTCCAAAGGCTGCCAAGTGGGAGCCAAGCAGCCGTGGTGCCTCCCAGCCTCGGCACTGTGCCTTGCCAGGGCCAGAGGGGCAGTCTGTCTCTTGGGCTTTTTGGACAGAGGAAGCTGTTTTGATTAATACACCTTTAAAATTATGTTATGGAAGTCCAGTCCCAGCTACTTTGGAGCAGTTCTGAGGTATCTCTCATTAACTCGAAGTATAGAAATGTTAATAAATAGATCTGAAACTTTTCTGCTATGTCATTCTATAATACACTGCTATATAGATATTAAATATGCCTCAGGGTATTAAAAAATTTATGAAAAAAGTTACAGTAGTTGATTTTCAAGTATTAATAACTTGGCTATGTTAGCTTGTTTTTAAATACCAAAAAGATCTGGCCTCAAATTATTGACTAAACTCTGGCTATGACTGAATTGAAAAAAAAAGTATTTTGAATATAAAAAAAGTGCAAAAAAGCATGAGATGTCAGTTAACATTGTAAAATTGTTGGAACTTCTAAAGAATTAGTCTAGCACTCACTCATGAGTGAATTAAAAAGGGGGAAAGAATGAAAAAGAAGATTCAAGAAAAAAAGAGAGAGATCACTCCCAATCTGAGACAGCACTGTCCCAAATTTCAGCAGAACAGGAATTTTTACAGCCAAGTTATAAACCCCAGAAAAAATGGGGTTGCTAATGGATATGCTGTCAGACAGAACTATAGCAGTATCTGTGTGCTCCATTATAATACAAATTTACACCTTACTCACTGTTTCCTCTGAGTAACCATGAGAACAATTTTACAGCTATTCAGTTAAAATTAGACGCCTCTCTTATCTCCCATCCTCTCCATAAACTGTACAACTTTGTCTACTACTAAAATTCACTGCTACTAGTAGTCATTATCATACATTCAAGACAGAAAGTAAGCTACTAAAACCTGCTCAGGAGACACTCAGAAGGACACTAAGGCTTAAGAAGTACAGCAGCTCGGGGGTATGGCCAACTACATGAGCAAAGAGCTTTGTCACCTGCTTTGCCCCAGGACACTGACATTGTAGAGTCCTGTGCAGAACCCTGATCTCAGAGCAACCAAAATGGTTCAAAGGAAGATGGATTTGACCAGAGCTGCTCGCGCTGGGTGCCTGGTGTGAGACACAGCCCTTGGCTGCCCCAACGAGGGCGTGAGCATTCCAAGGATGGGAATGCCAGCACGACCTACTGCTTGCTACTGTGCTAACACTGACACTGTGCTAGATCTGGTTCTCCATCAGACACCTGTTCTCAGCTCATCTCCTGAAAAATGATTCAAAGCATGGTTAAAAAAAGATTGAAAGCAAGAAAGGCTTTCTCGTTTCGACGCACACGTACAAAAGAGGCAGCAGTTCCAAACTATGGATTTTCTCCCAGCGTGAGCAGCTGGCCACTGTGCATCACCCTGCACACATCCAAACACAGCGCTCTGTGTCTCCAGGAACTGCTGGAGTAGGAAATCCTGTGATCTAACCCAAGGCCGAGCCAGTCAAGTGGAACGAAGCAAGGGGATGACAGTCGGGTTCCAGTGACCTCGCTCATGGATGATGACCTCATGGAGACGGAAGCACGGCAAAAGGCACACGGCTCAGATCTCATTGATCGTCCTCTCCGAGGGGCAGTATTCCGAGGTTCCTGGTGACGACATGTAGAACGACTGCGTTTTCCTTTTTAACCTGGCTCGCTTGTTGGCCAGAGACAGGCTGCGCCGGCTGGAGTTGATGATTTCTGAGATGAACTTCTTGCAGTCCACGCAAACCTCCATTGTGCTCCAGTCCTCCATTAATTCTTTGGGAAACTCTTCTTGTGACTTGTCCACAGACTTGGACCTTGAGGTCAACCTGAAAGGCAAAAGAGCAGGATCTGTCACGTTATTTGGCACCTTGGCTGTGGGCCCCAGGAAAAATCACATCAGAAAGGTCTGGATTTAAATTTTCCTTCCTGCTGTCCCAAATTACAGCAAATACTGGAGAGGAAGCTTCTGCCTGGACTGGCAACATTGCAGGATCACTGACAGAGGACATGTCTAACATTTATATCCTGGCAAAAACAACCTTGCTAGTAACTAGAAATAGCTGATGTCTTTGGCTAATCTACACAGCATCATAGCAATGGTGACCTGTGAAGTGGATTTATACAGCAGATTCCCTCAAAAAGGAGCATTCCTTTTATATTTAATTTCTCAGATTAGCTTTGACAACCATCTGTGTATAAGATATAAAACCAACAGATAACTTGATAATATCAAAGTGAAAAATTATGAAAATTGGTATTAGAAAAATTAGGGGGAAAAAAGATAAATCTGTGCACTAGACATTGAATTCCCATTCAGTGGTGATTTTAGCCACTGCAAGATTTATCTCCAAAGAGTTTATTCACACCAGAAAAAGACATGTGTTAAGAATTATTTTTTCAGAGGTGCTACAGAAATACAGCTCTCCCAGACTCATTATTTTTCAGCTGTAATGTGAAAAAGGTTTAAGACACTGTTACTGTTGCTATTTCTAAATCAAGCAATGAGTAGAAGAGACCTGGCTTTTCAGGCTTCACACAAGTTACTACAAGCATTAAAAACATTGCTAACTAGAAAACAGGTGAGAAGCACCATCATGATTGATAACCCAGCATGAAACACTTGAGCATTTGCAACGCACTCAAGTGAGGCTGGGTTGTTTCTCACCTGCTCCGCAGGGAATGGTGGTGACTGGTAGAGGGTTTCTCTGGCCTCATGAAGCTTTCTCCCTTTTGCAAGGTTGAAGGTCCCAGGGAGAAGATGGGGAGGGTGGAATATGGCTTCGATGGCAGCCTCATCTGTTGGGAACAGCATGAGGAACATGCAGCATCAATTACAAAGATTGCAGCTGTTTAGAAAGGCTCAAAACATAAGTTTCCTTACTTACTTTTTTGCAACACTGTGAGCATACAGGCCTGTGTAAGAAAGCAAGAGCATGAATCAATCCATTGGGAAAAATTATGTTTAAATCAAGAATAAGGGATTTCAGGAGTTAGAACCCCCCCCATCCCCCCCTTAAACAAACATTTTCATTTTTAAAGCTTCTTCAGCATAGTAACTTCAATCAGAACATGAAGCCAAAAGCAAGGAGAAATGCTGAACAAGAACTGCACCTAAATAAAAAAAATAGGGGGAAAAAAAGAAAAATAAGCTGGTTTTCCCCTAAAGAAACCTCCTCTGATAAGTGAGACCAAAACTCAGTGGTTAATAGATCTTCTGACTTACTGTCTCACTGTTAACTTCAAATTTATCATTTTTCCCACAAATATTCCTTCTCATTTTTCCCCTGCCCCAATACTCAAAAAATAGCCAAAAAAGTAAATTGAAATGTTTCTCCTAAAATCACAGGTTGTGGAACTGTTGACTGGGGAATCTGAGTAAATTCCATCTTGCTTTCCCATAAGCATAAAAAAACACATGAGTGTTTCTAGCACTTTTAGTCAAGAGTTTCAGTCCAAGGAAGCAATTCTGTGTCACTTACAAAGGAAATGTTTTTGCAAAGTTTTTTTTAACATGTTACAGAAATAAACCAAACCAACAGTAAGCAGCAGAAATGTTTGATGGTTTCTGATGTATAAATCAATATTTTTCCCTCTGAAATGGTACTCATTTATTAACAGGCATTAAATATTTACCTCTTGCAGAACTGACAAGTGTAAGACCAGGTAAAGAAAGAAAATCTTCTTGTTCGACAGCAAAAGCAGAGCTAGAGGAAGAAGAACAGAGGAATCCACAATGTTAAGCAAAGTCCCACACAGTGATGACTTCACTGACCAGTTGCTGTTGGCAAGGCCACAGTGGCAGTGCTACATCCAGTTCTGGGGCCTGTACTTCTGAGATGATATTGAGAAGGTCCAGAATTGTACCTTCATATATTTAGAATTAGGCCTTTAATTGTTTTGCCTGAATTAACAACTTGCCCGTTGACTAGATAAATTTGGTTAGAAATAAAAGCAAACCATTTTAATAGTGGGGTAAATTAATTAAAGCCTCAACCTATTTTTAGATTCGATAAAAGCACATGACTAAGCTTTATATAAAATGACAAAAGGCAATAGCTGAATCTAATGAATGACACTCTAAGATTCTTGTTCCTCTGCCTTAAAAGTATTAGGTATTTAAAATAAATCTGCATTCTAGACACAGATAGGCCTGTAGACAAAATGCACAGTGAAGTCAAAATAGACTTGCTGGAGTGTTCAAGAAGCACAAGTCAAAAGTGGGTGAAAAGGATGCTGCTTCTACTGGGAAGTACCAATCTGCAATCTGCAGTTTACAGAAAAATGCATTAGTTAATGAGTCTCTAATATGACCCCTCCTTCCGGGGTCACATGTGGCTTGGCTTCTCTGAAGGCTTTAATTCCCTTTGTGCTTGGTTGTAACGATTCATATATGAAGAACTTGTAGTTTTCTATTGCTATCTGTAATTCTGTTTTCTGGAACAGGAAAGGTAAACCTGCAGAAGGCGTGGGGACGGAAATCACTTCAGTCAATGAAGTTTAAACCAGACACGTACAGATAGACTCTGATAATTGCAAATACTACTGCATTTTTAGAGACAACCTAAACAAACAAGGTGTTTCCATGAAAAGTCTTGATGTTCCTGGACATAATTCGAGGAAGTTGACCCATGCATTGCACATTTAGGGGCATGTTTGGTGGATAACTCTTCTTTCTCTCTAATACAGGGTAAGAAACAAACGTGCAACTGGTGTCCCTCAATACCCTTCAGAGCCTCCACAGACTCAGCCTTACCTTTCCTTTCTTGAGAGCAGTGTAGACGTCTTTATATTGCTGGTACTTCTCCAGCTCTGCCTTCACAAGCACCTGACGGATGTGCATGACCTCCTCCACTGTCAGAGCCAGACATTCCACGGGGTAACAGAACTCCTCCTGGAAGCCAAAACCCCTGTATTATTTCAAAGACAACCGTCTTCTTCCAGAGTTCAACCTAAACAACCAGCCACCTGGTTAGTAACTCCAGAAACAGGGGGTTTCTCCCATCAAACTGGAATAGCACTGGCTCATTCATGGGCATCACATGAGTGCCAAACCACTGGAAGCTGCATAAGTGTCATCTAAATGGTCGTATGTTCAGCCTTCACAACAGTGACAGTTTTCTTCTTCTTTCCTCCTTAAACCACTTGACCCATCTCTCCATTTGTCTTTTATTACAAACATTTGTTTCGAGCCAATCAACATGCAGATTTATAATTTGAAAGGGAAAATGTATTATGGTAGATGGCATTATTTTATGTATACTGTTTGAGGTATACATCAAATCATTCCTCTGAGACTTTGTGATGCCCAGAGTGGCCAAGGAAAGTTGTTAGTAGCCCATTCTAGCAGAAATTTTTATTCAGTGGTACCACATCTTGGTGCTCAAATGATCAGAATCACACCACAACTACAAAAAGTTACATCAGTTCAGGCAGAAAAATTCTCCTTTCTGCCCCAGAAAGTAACAGCAGCAATTTAAGCTTTACAGAATAATGTTCCAGTATCAAGCAGGTGAACTGGTTATCCGGTGTTGCATTACAAATGTTAGAGGCTCAAATTAAAATCAGAGACTTCAGAGCACAACTTTCCACTTACAAAATCTTGCATCTGTTCTGTGTTGCAGCATTTAGGAGAATATTGAGTGCAGAAATCCTGAACTTGGTACCAGGGAATAAAAAAACACCAACCCAATTTGTAATCCAGCCCAGTAGTTGATTATACATTTCCAAAAGAAAGACAGAAACCTCTGTGGGAACTCCCAATGCTTAATGCTTAGTGAACCTTTTCAGTCAGCCCAGAGGGGCTACTGTGCAGTAATGACAATGACAGGCAGTGCTCTCTGAATAAACGAAGGAAATTTCTCCTGCATACACAAAGACATGGCTGACAGTTTGGAGATCTCGTTTACAAATTGAAGTGATGAATCGGATTAGTACGGAAATGCTCCATTTCCACGTACTCAGAGGTCTGTTCTGTCTTTCCATCGGATTAAAAAGAAAATCTTTCTACGTTGCAGACCTGGCAAACATTAGCATTTAGGAACCACCACATTTTTAAAAACTGTTGTCTTACCTATCTAGAAAGGGAACACAAAGAAACTTCACTCTGTTTAGGGTACCCCACAAAAGACTAGAATTGAGTTAACTTTGTTAGATTTGCCAGCTAAACCTTTGGGGTATGGAACACTAGTTTTCTGGAAAAAACAAACTACATCAAAAGCAGCTGCAATTTGCTCTGAGGTGTAAAACTGCACAGCCAAAACAAAGTATCTTCTGTTCTCTATGAGCAACTTTACAGCTAACCAGCAGCTCTCAGCATTTCGTTCTGGGTTCTTCCCATAGCAACTGCCTTGCAATGGGGAAGGCACGGCTGAAGGCTGGGGCGGCATGGGAGAGGAAGTGGGTGGGAAAGCAAGGATGCACACAATGCCAGCAAAACCCCTCGAGTCTGCATCGTGGGAGACTGAGGGAAACTATCCGAGGTGAATGAGGGTGACTGAATGCTTGCAATCAACCAGAGCTTTAAGTCCTTTAGAAATACATTTCTTACTTGAAGCTCTTCCTTCCCCCTCATGAACGCCCATTCCTTTAATTTACAGAACGATGACGTCGGGGAATACTGCTCCTTTGAAGAAACTCTGCGGATCTGCTATAGGTGTAGAGCACGTACTAGGGGAATAGTGTGGGCCTGTTGTCGTACCAATCGAAAATGAATATCATTAAAATAGAAATAGCCAGCAGGCAGCAGGGGAAACATAGAAAATGTTCACATGTTTAAATGCTAATGTTTTAATTCCAGTGGATACACAAGGACAACAAAATGTTAATGCAACATTAAATGAAAGATAAATAATCCGATTTCAGAAAACTGCTTGGGGATTTTTTTTCCCTTTTCAGAATATAAATAAGTACACAAGAAAATCTTTTGTTTCTACACTACCTCTAAGGCACCGAAATTAATTAAATTATGCTAAGCACCGGCTAAACTTCATTGAGTAATGATGCTTTGGAGTTATTGCTCAAACTTCCAACAATAGACTGCACCCAAATTCAGCAGCTCCAAATGAGAGTACTCTCCTCAATACTCGCATTTGACAGAACATGGTAAAGACAAAACATGGTTTGAGTGGTCTTGATTTTCCAGAATTATACTCGATACTCGTTTTAATATTAAACACAAGCCAGTATGCTTATTTTTAAAGGGGAAAAAATATGGTTTGAAAATACTATTTTGAACTTGAAGTATTCCATGATCCTCTTGAGAACTGGCTTAACACTGACAATGCAATCATCTTATAAACACTATAGTTTAATGTGTGTATGTATAATTTTTTATGCAGGAAAAGCAGGTAGTAAAAATGGCATATCCATAATGTGCTTTGTAGGTCACTCCGAGAGTACACACACCTAATAGGTCCTTATGACTAACACATTTTTACTCTAATGTATTCCTTCTTCTTATTAAAGGATGTCACTAGACGTTCAAATGAGTTGCATTAGTAAATTGCAAAATGAATGAGTGCCAGAGTGGCCTCAAAATTCTGCAATTCACAATTAGTCAGGCACTCTAAACTGTTGTTCCTTTTTTCAGACCAAAAGTTTCTAAAAGGTCAACTGGATATCTCAACTACAAACTCTCCTACAAGAGGTTTCACCCTTCTACTTACTGGTTGGGACAAGAAAAAGAAAGAAAAATTAAATTATTCATGTTCAGTTAATATAGGGATAAATGAATTACTTTTTCTATTCAGTGGATTTGCCTTCCCTCATACATGGATATGAGCTATTCTGCAAGTTCTGACACATAAGTGTGCTGAGGACCAAAACAATACGTAGGTTTTCAAATAAAGCAGATTGCAAATGCCCTCCCATTCTATATAGTGTACCTTGGGAGAAACATAAAACCTTATTCTTTTTAACATAGTCCAGGGATTACAATAGTTTTGCTGGATTTTTGCTGCAGGATCTTCATGTGCTGTAATATTTAAGGTGTCCCATTGATAATCTGGTGATGTTGCATTTTTAGTTTGCTGTCCTTTCAGAATTGATTTCTTTTCCCCGTGAGGTGATTGAAGACACACAGATATCCTACACACATTAAAATCAAAGTCAATCAGGTGCAGTGTCCCAGCCTAAGCTGTAATTCTTGCCACAGCTGAGGAAGTGCTCCCCTAGGAGGGAACATGCTGGTGAAGGTGATTTCCAAAGCCAGCAGAAAGAGGCAAACCTTTGCGGGTTTCCACCTGCTGGCAAGAGCTCTCTCACAGAGATAGTACATAGCCCCTGCCACCCCACACATGGCTGCTTCAACGGGATGAGAGCTGAGCAGAGAAGCTGTTTGCATAGTTGAAAAAAGTGGTCTGAAAGTCATCCTTGGAAATAAACTGGTTATCCTAGGAACCTGAACAATAGATAGGAAGCAGAGAAGCGAATGCTGTGTATAAATGAAACCATTAGCTTTGGTCCTCTGGGTCTCAAAAAAAGAATTATGATGATAATAATTTAAAAAGCAAACAGACTGCAAAGATGTAAATTACATCCACATGTAAATCTCAGAACACTAAATTAATCTCACTGATTAGGCACCAAATCAGCTCACTACAGCAACCACCAGGGCTGACCCCCCTCAAAATCACTGAGCCACCCTGCCTTTCCATGTATCACTGGCAGGGTGACATGTCAAAAGGACTATGTATGGCACTTCTCCAAGTTTGTTTCCCCTCCCCACCTACTTGGGCCTAACTCACTCTGTCTGATGAGATGCCAGTTCACAAAACCATCGTTAGTATGCAAGACAGAGCAGTTTCTTGCTAATCCTGCTAAGAGACTGTAGCAAACCCTGCCTGGTTTCACTGGCATTGATGGCTATTTGCTGACAAGGCCTCTTTCACCTTGGAGAGAAACCAGGGTCACAGGAGCTCGTGATAAGAAACGAAACTCTATCAATCCTGGAGGAAGGGATGAACAAGTGTGATGTCAAATCAAAAATAAATTATACTCTGCACTTACTGAGAAGCATTCACTGTGGGAATGGCAATTTTACAGATGCAACATCTGGCGCAGCTACTGGAAGAGGTTGGCATCCCTCCAGGAAGGAGAGAGTTGCAGAAAGCCAAAGTATGGAACTGGGCCAGTGTCAGCATATCAGAACTCATCTCCCAAAACGAAAAATGAGAGTGTTGAGGGAGGTGTCTGTCACACCCTAGAGGGCACTATTGCTAAGTTAAAGAATTCGCTCTCAAGCCATCAAATAAAATAGGTTCTTATTAACAGAACATCATTTCACTACTGGTTTCCTTCTTTTTCACTTCAAAGTCAAAACCAAGCTATGTGACAGTTCTATAGAGATTTAAAAAAATAAAAATACCAAAACAATAAAACCCTCCCTAAGCACAAAAGAAACTAGTAAAACCCTTCCCATCTGTTCCCAAATTAGCCTGACTTACCTAATGGCTTTTTCTCCCTTTTCCTTTAGTATTTTTCAGAGGGAACAGAATAATTGAATTAGTTTTTCTGCAATGTTTTTTTTTTAATGTATTTTTCTAGGCATATGTCAATGAACAGACTGACAGAGGGAGAATATGTATGTAGTCAAGAAGATGCTGGTATGAACTTGGCTGACCTATTTAAAATAACAGCCTCATATAAGATTTTAAGTTGCACGATCCTCTGAAATACATGAGATTAATATTACAATGTAGCACACTCACTTTTAGAAGTGTGTAAAAGTGTTAAATATATAACACAGTATAACATAGGATGCTTTCTCCCCTCCTCCCTTTAAACCATTTGTCTGTGAATGACTTGGCCTACCAGAAAATAAAGTCTGGGTTTCCACATACAGTGAGTGCAGCAGGAGATGACAGGGCAACCCATTTTATGTGAAAGTGACTTCAAACACATGCTGAAGGAGCCCTCCAGCACATTGTCTGCTGCAATACATCTTGCTCCAAGTTCACTTTGGCAGGAGATGTCCACTTGTGCCATGCAGTTATCAACATGTTACTACCTGACCTACACCTGGAATGAGAAACGACGTTCTACTTGGAAGGATGTAATGAAATCCAGCAGACCCTCTGAAAAGGAAAAGCCTGTTGGGGGAATATTTGGATGTATTTTTCCGGATGTAGTAAAATCCAGCACACCTTCTGAAAAGGAAAAGCCTGTTGGGGGAATATTTGGAGGTATTTTTCCTGATAACTGATCTGCTTCATCATCTAATAGGTTTGGATCCTTGCCGTCATCTCTCGGGCCAACAAAAATGCTCTTCAAAGCCCTTCAATACCACTGCACTACAAGACCGGACAATGAATATTCCCTTCCTTTCAAAACTCGGATGTGTTTATCGATTTCTCTGTTCACCAGCACCTCATGGGGCATACCTTGAAACCCTGCTGGTAGGAAAAGAGACAAGGAACATACCCTGCATGAAATTACAAAGCACTAATCAGTATGTCAGCATAAACGAACCAGGATTTCATACCCTTTGCTGTTTGTACTCTGCTGGAAAACAGTTCTCAATTAAAGCTAATTGATCAAATGCACTGTACTTTCTTTTCAAGCAGTAATACAGGTTTTTGCCTCAGTAACTTCAACAAAGCAACACAGACAAACCTTGATGTTGATTACTGAAAGAGGACTTTCATATGAATAAACATTAGCAGGCAAGTTCTTAAGGCGGGAAGAAATCATTCCATTCATCCAGTCATTAACTGCAATATTTCCAACAACTAAAAAAAATTCCCCCAAATCCCAAAATAGATCCACTGCTTTGGAATTGTCTCTATTCAAGTGGAATATCAGTAAGGTGAAGTTCATCTGTTTTGGTAACATTCTGAAACAAAAATCAAGACACGTGGTTTACCCGGAGTCCTAATCAAAGTGCAAATGTTTTCTGAGGCACCTGTACCTGGGATTTTGGATAAATACGTTAGAGACACAAAGTTCAAATCTTGATTTCAAAACACCTTTAGTAGCCAAGAGCTGTTTCTGAATTGAGGAATTTTTCTTTGGGTCATGTTCTAATCACACTGAAGCCAAGTTTTAATTTTCATTATACTCTTAGCATTCCTCTTTTTCTCTCTCCTACCACCCACTCCACTTACAAGTGACCTGGAGCTCTGTTTTGAAGGGGGTAGGAACTGTCTCACATTGGTTGGTGTTTCCTTTTCGATGGAGTGTCGTCTCTGAGGCGGCTGCCGTCTCTCGGGCTGCGGCGTGGACGATATGGGCAAGAACTTTGGAGGCACTAAGGAATCAAGCAGTACAAAAAAGTTAATTCTTCTATGAGAGACTGTTGGGTAACACTGCTCAGTACTTAATGCAGCCACTGATTTGCTAGGATTCCTACTACTGGTGGCTGAAGTTACATGTCCATTCTGAGGTGTTTCAGGATATTATTCTACTTATTTCACCATTATGCACAGAAAACACATGCACAGATTTCACAGCTCATTACAAAACCTTTCCAGTGAAACCCAAACACTTCAAAACAAATGAAAAATATTGTTACACAATAAAACCTTCAATAACTGTGCCTGAAAAAGTAGACCAGATCTTGCCCACTTCCCAGTAAGTATTTATGAGAAATACTGGCAATTGCTAAGTGTCTTTCAAACACTGTCACAGTGGCAGAGATGGAGGAAACATTTAAATTGGTCTTAGGTTAGAACGTGCTCCTGTAGCAAATTATTTTACTAGATGAGCATAGCTAAGCTATCCCTTCCATTCACTTGTGACTTCCTCTACAGTCCTACATAAACCTGAAGCATGAAACCTTCTGTTTCATAAGATATCCACCCAGAGTGGAGGCTAATGCCTTCCAATTTTTTATCACATTTGACCCATTCAGCAGGGTTCAGCTTTAGAGGTTTGTTCCATTAACAACACTCAGTTTCAGCTTTCCATATAACTTTCAGGCAAAGTTCATAGCACAGAAGACAACAGAAGTGTGTAACAGCAGCCACTGGTCTCTCTCATGACTCACTCTTTCTGCTGCTGGTGCCTTCTTGAGAAGGGTCTTCCACTTGTGAGGGGGAGATGCTGCTGCTACTTCCTGATTTGTGCACTGATTCCTCCTGTGTGGCAAGAAGAAAAGAAACAGAATTCCTCAGGGACTGGTTTTAGTTGTCTTACTGCTTTTTAGCACACAGAAACCACAAGCAATCAAAGCTATTTTGGACCATTCAGTCACTCAAAGTCCTAGAAGAAGTCCCAAGGAAAACATTGACTCTGCACAGTACTGAGCAAACGGAATTTTCAGTGCTCAGTTCTTTTAGAAACTGAAATAAATAGTACATGATTGGAGTTCAGTGTACTTAACTACTGCATGAAAGAACAAGATCAGGAGAGAGATGCATGAATCCACTGTAACCTGTTAATTTTTCTTCTTGTATTCAAAGACTTCTAGGGATTTACAGCTACAGCAGATATGTAAACTCAGCTTTATAACAAGGAATTAGCACTTAGATTTGTCTGGTCTCCAAAGGAATGAGAGCCACTCACACAAGGGACTCAGGTAAAGAGAAACTAATCTGAATTTGACTGCACTGTTTTCTAATTCCCAATCCTAGTGTGTTTTTCCTTTCTTCTGTATTTAAAAGAAGTATCACTCACTGTATAAGCATGCTTCTTCTCAACAGCCAAGAGCAACTCCTGCAAGATGAAGGAAAGTGAAATGGGCTTTGACTAAAAACCTCTCAGCTATCTAAAGCTTCATGCCATCCAAATTATTAAATCCTTTGCTGTCACCTAAAACCTGTCTTCAGCCACGAGATACCAGCAAGGACAGATCATCACAGGAGCCTCCCAAATGAAGAGTGCTGAAGGACTGAACATGAACGCTCTTTACCTCTAATGTGAACGCTTTCAACCAAAGAGATTTAAAATCATTTAGGCTGTCAAGATTTACAGATCAAACAAGTGACCTGCTCTAAAATCCAGCAAGTGGATGAGCTTCTCTCTCACAGATTTCCTTAGCTGAAAACCTCCAGCTGAAGGCTGAAAGACTGCCTTCTTTGGTAGCAAGTGGGAAAGAAAAGCTGGCAGGATCACCTCAATGAGCACCACGCATCACAGGACACAGGCCTCTACAAATTCCCATCAGGTGATCTGTACTTTAGGCTTAGCCCAAGTTGTATGTAAGGAGACTGTCCCCATCTATTTGCCACAACACAGTACTCTACAAGGGTCTCAAACCAGCTCACATCCCAAAACAGTGTATTCATTTTAGCATATCAATTTGTGACTCCACAGAAGACTTGGGATGGGAAGCTTGTAAGGAAGCTTGAGCAGCACACTGAGCTATATCAGCTGTTTTACTTGCAGAAACCAGTACAGTTCAGCTACAGAGCTGGCTCAGACAGCTCTGCATATTGCTGCATGGTTGCCTTAGAAGACCAGTGGAGAACTTGCATGACAATTGGATGCACTGTTCTCTAGAAGGGGTGCAACAGTGTTCACAAGTCTAGAGCAAAACATTTAAATTCTGAGAAGGAGAATACTGCAGTACAAAGGGAACTACTCAACTTTTCACTTTGTAGAAGTCAGATTGTTCTGAGTGGAAGATGAGTTTACGGTTGCCAGAGAAGCTAATGAGCTAAGATGAAGAACTAAGTAAACTGTTAGTCTAAAGAATGAACTGTTGGAGCTAGTGGCTAAGTATAAAAAATAGTAAGTATAAATAAAGACAAGGAAAATGGAAGCCAGGAGGAAGTTAAATTGGATATAAAATCCCAATTAAGACAACAGGTATTCCGGGTTTGTCATTTCAAATTACTTCTTCTGTGCACAAACACATGCACTGACAATGCTATTGCTATCCTACAATTTCTCAAACAGAGAGAGCTTTTTTTTGAGAATGGAATCTTGTGTAGGAAGTGCTTATGAACCACTGCATGAATTCTTCCATATCTATACAGCAACTTTTGCCTATTATTGTAGACTATCTGACGTTTTATTCTTGAGGTTGGATCAACCCAACATCCAGGACTCTGCACTTCTCCAGAGTGCCACACAATTAGAAATTTACAGTTACTGAGAAAACCGAAGCTTTAAAGGCTTTACATTAAAACATCTGAATACATTACAGACATGATTTTTGGCCAGAGAGCTGTAGCTTCATTTTTTAATCTGTATCAAAAGTCACTATTAGATTGCTACTTCTCTTACCTACACAAAGCCAAATGGCACTTCCCACACCTCGCCCCTTGGAATCTGCGATTTTACTGGTGATGCAGAAAAAGCAAGGACAGTAAGAAGGAACAATTTACACAATATTCATCCTTGCTACAAAATGTGCAGAGGGCAGTATCAGACCTTGCCTTTCACCTCTGTCTGGCTACACTGAGTATTGGGACACAGCCTGCATTGCAACACAGATGAAAGAACAAAGGGAGCACGGGGAAGCAAAAGCATCTGCATCACAGCTCATTTGGAGGTCCACAGCTCAGCAGTGCAGGTATTTCCAGCCTATAATTTAGGGCGCAACACAGTCATAATTTCACTCCCAGTGAGTAACTCCAAATAGGTTAAGCCCAATTCAAACTGCAGACAAAGACGTGGCCGAGTCATTTACAGGCAATCAGAACAACACACACACTGTGGTGTGTGCTACATACAAAGTAAAAGTCAGGAAAGAAAGAAAACATTTGGACAGAGTGACCTTCACTCTCTTCAAATGTTCTCTGTTCTTCATCACCTTGAAAACCTTCACCCAAACTCCCTTCAGCTTCTTTTCACTACTTTAGCACTCTTCCTGAGCCCCAACCAGTATTCTGCTGAGCATCTTTATCGTCTCAGTTGCTTCACCAGCTATTTCTATTGACTCAAACTAGTACAGCATCTGTTCTCTGTGACAGCTCAATGTGGTTGATTTATTTTCAATTTATCTCTTGCTGTATGTTCCAGAGCTTGTTCCATACCACTTTGCTTGCATACACAGTATTCCCTAATCAATAGTCACATTCAGACATTTTATTTTTCCCTTCTAAAAGAATCATTTCACATTTCCCTTTACATGATTTCCTTTTACTGACTTCTGCTCATTTTCCTGTGTGAAATAGCATGATGCTTCAGGATGCACAGAGCTACAGGCTGTAAGATCCAACTCTCACTGACAGATCTTAGTATTCCTGCATCCTGCCCAGCTTCATTCATATTAACAAACCACCTATAGCCTCTATTGTAATTTTAAAGACTGATGAGTGATCTCAGAATGCAAATCTCTTCTGCTTTCAGAACAGATGCATCAAATTATGCACCCACACAAGTCACCCACAGGATAACCCCAAAGAGGGCCAACCTTTCTCAGATCAAGCAAGTATGCAAAGAGATAAATTTCTCCCCACATATATTTCTTCCCAGCCTCCTATCTTTCAGCATAGATGCCTTTGTAACCACCCTGTCAGGAAACCCCTCCTTTCCCATTTACAAGAGAGAAAAAGAGTCAGGGAAGACTGCTTTCCCCAGGCTAAAATTATCCTCTGTGAATAAAGCCTGCCTGCATGAGCTTTCCAGACAGCTTAACTTTCAGAAAGGTCCAAACTCAATTAATAACACTACTGGTCCAGAAGACAAAGCTCATTCTTGAGGATGTAATGTTGGTACATCCTGAGGATCATATATAATGCAGCTTAGAAGCTAGAAAGCTTTTAAAGGTTTTCTCCTTCTAATGCTTTTTAAATCTTTAACTCTTCATTTGAGAGAGGATGGATTCAAAATTATTTCTCCAAGTGGTATTTTCTTGAAATCTATGAAACATTTTTGGGGCGTTAGTTACAATCTTATACAGCAAACTAATGCACTGACATTTGCACCAAACCACAACCCCTCTGGCACAGCTGCTGCTCTTTATTTAACAGCTGTGATGGTGAGGCTGGCCCCATATCTGACTCCTTTAGTGACAGCTACTGCATGAGTGCCAGAAGGGTGCAATGTACTTTCCTAAATTCCCAAAAGCATAATTGCTACAAACACACTGTGGGCATTTAGAAAATGCCCACATTTAGAAAGTACATACTGGGTTTAAGGCTAAAATTACCATTTAACCTTTCAAAAGAATATTCTCCTTTTTGGGATCTGATCTAGTATTTTTGAAGTTCTGGGGGCTGACAAAGCAGCCATGGAAAATTCGGATTATAATTTGCATAGTCACTTCTCATCTGATCAGTTCAGCAAACTAAGAAGTAAGACTCAGTTCTGACAAATCGAGAAGCAAGTTGTGTCCTGATTTTTTACCTCTGAATCTGAGCTGTCAAGTTCAGCCAACGTGGGAGCCTTAAGGAGTCTCTTGCGTTGCACTGTCACTTGTGTGGCCCCGTTCTGCTTTCCTTGTGGTGCTGGGCCACCGTTCACTACAGAGGCATCCACTAATTTTCTTCCAGCCTCTGGCGTCGGTACATCTACCAAGAGAAACAGAACAATTGGTGTTTGCACCTGAAATGTATTTTGCCTTCTCAAATCTTACTGTTAAGGCAATACACACAAAAGGAAAAAAAAATGTTGTGATAGTTATATCTGTGCAATTATTTTACTTTTAGTGACTCACTGCTCAGAGAATTGCAGGCAATGGCTTGCAGTACAGAAGCAGTATGAAAGAATGAAGGCAGTGGAAAAAGCAGCATTGCATAATCCTAAAACCCAATCTCAGACCTACAGCAATCAACTCTGAAAAAATTGCCTGTGTTAAACCTGAAAATATTCTTCCTTCAGCATATAGTCTATAATTAACTATATAACAAGGACCAGAAGAATGTGCAACCATATCTGGGCAAGTGGGTTTCCAGTGAATCTGAAGACAACACCACACTGAAATTAGGAGGTTTAGCATGGAGTAAACCCAGTTTATCCTGTGAGGACAGAATTGCACTTTATTCTGCAGGATACAGAGAAGGAATGAAAATGAGGTAAATAATGAGCGTTCATCAAACACATGCACAACTCTTAGGCTTGCATGGCCATTTGTATTAAAAACATGTCTGTGAGATCAGACATTCATGAACAGCAGAAACATGAGGCTCCAGCTCTATTTTCATCTGCATGACTTTTACAAGGATGTAACTCCACTGAGTAAATCACTCAGGATTTCTGCCAGGGTGCAATGAAGATGAATCTTGGATAATGTAAGCTTTGGGCCTGCTGCGATTAGCCTAGCTTAGCTTTAGACATTAAGATAATGACCTAGCCTTTGACATGTTAGCAGAGCTTAAAGTTTGGTCTGATAAATCAGCTTTATCCCTGTAAAAGTACAAAGTGCAGTATTCCAATCTGAAGAAAATTATGTTGGAGGGACAAGGAAGAGAAGCTTTCAATCTCTCATTTGTGTGTATGTCTAAGCATCTGGTCTTTCTACAAATGTGTTTTTCTACTCATGTAATTATAGCACTCCTTCCCCAGCCTTGTAATAACAAAGTACCTCCAGGTATTACAAGGCTAGGGTAATGATGAGTTATTATTCCCATTTTTATGCATGGTGAAAAGAGGGACAGAAGGTCAAGTGACTCGTTCTTTAGGTTACTGGAAGGACTGTGACAGAGAAATTGTATCACCCAGATATTCAGAGTGCCAACAATGTAAATACTCACACATTACTTGGAGTTACTTACATAGTTGCCCTGGCAAAAACAGGCACAGTCACTCCTGCTACAACACCATTTGCATGGATAAAGCTATCCTTGCACCAGCTCAATCAAAACTACAGACACACAGCTGTACAGCTACAGCAGTAGCAGTAGGTCTGTTTAACAACATTCTCATCACAGCAGCTATTGAAATAAATAGAAGAGGAATGAAGAATGAGGAATGAAAGAGGAATGAAAAATGAAAAAGAGGAATAAGTTAAATTAATATATATTTGAAAGAATTATCCAGGTTATTGTTAAATGCTGGAAACTGATCTAAAAAGGAGAGGGGGTGCATTATAGTTCCTCTATAAATCATACCTTTAACCGGGAGTATTAGAAAAGGCAATTATTTGGGCTATTAAAGCCACGGTGACATTCCAGGCCTATGAATCTGTGTACTAAAGTGTTATTACTCCCTTCAGGTCCTCCCTACAAAGAGTTGCAATCAAAGACTTAGACTCTCTAACCCTTAGTTCCTATCTTCAAAGGCTTTGCTAATGGGTGTCCTGACTACCACAATGGCTTATAGGTCATGGTTTTTTTTCCTCCTAGATTTCTGTGAGTACAGCATGGGCGTCCCTCACATCAAATGCATTCCTGCTCTAACAGCAGCTCAACGCAATCCCGGAAAGGGACAGCAGGAAAATAAAACCCAAACTGCCTCCTCTCCCTGCTGCCAGTGCCACTTCTTGAGACCTCCTAACTAGCTGGAATGTAGTTGATTGAAGAAGTTGATTGAAGAGGTTTCCCAAATGAGCAAAACTTTTGATTTGTCTTTGAATGGGACAGGGTGGTTCCTGAACAGACTGTCCAAGGAAGCAGCACCAGCACCACCCACACAACAGCCAAAGGTGGTGCCCCTTCTCCCTAACCCTCCTGGGTGGGGACTCCCCTGACTGATGGTAAGGAGGGTGAAGAATGGCCTGTAAGCACTGCCGGACTCACTGGCAGAATAAATTATGGGAAGGCCAACAGCATTGCCTTCCTGCCAAAAAGTAAAACACAATAGGAAAGGAAATAAGGGGGGACACCACCAGACATCCCCTATGGCAGGTGATAAAACATATTTTCACACTGTAAATTGTTTTTTGGTGGTTTTTGTTTGTTTGTTTGTTTTCCCTATGAATTTACGCTCAATTTCTTTAGGCCTCAGATACATTCCATTTTGAATATAATTTATGTAACCAATCACTATCTATGAAGCCTAAACCAGATATATTTGAAGTCAGGCATACATGAGTTGTTCATACATATTGCTGAGTTGCTCATATGTTGATTCAAGTCTCCTTGAAATATAAGAAGAAATTTTAGGTGAATCAAGAAGACAATCCAACATAGTACTTGTTTTCAATGTTTCTTCAGTAGGAAATGTCATTTATCACCATTCTTTCCTCTAGAGAAAAAAAAAATCCTCAGGGAGTTTTTACAGTTTGCAAGTACTAAAGAATAATATTGAAAAAAGAATAAAATTAGAAAATCGTCCAATCTGTAAAATCCATTTGGTCAATCGAGTTCAGTTTATCATTCTTGCACTTACAGCCCTGGGTACACGTGAATAAATGGATTATCATAATTTAAGGAAAAGACTGTGCCATTTGAGTTTCACCAAACAGATGTCAAGAAAAATACCTTGTTCCAAAATTAAAGTCAGAATCTGTTAGCAGACATAGACCAAAAAGTGATTCGTTTGTTTAAGCTATTTTAGTGATCTGTTCGGGAAACAGAAGGTGACAAAAATAATTGTACATCATCATAAACAAGATAAAATTAATCACGATAAACAAGTCAGGAACAACAAATAGACTAAATCTTATAAATATGAATATGACAGAAGAAATCAATGGACAATTTTTAGAAATAAAACCTAAATTTATTTTTTAAAAAATGGATAGTAGTTTACCATCTTTAGGGTCACAGAACATTTAAATGTTTTGAAGATGATCCCAATGATATTAAAAAAGGCTTGTGTGAGCAGTAGCCTGGGGTTAAGAATTTATTAGTCAGACACACTGGGGGAGTGTCATTTCTCTGTGTTTTCAGGCAGCAAGTACAGTGAACAGTACCTGCAAATTGGACGAATGTGTTTGGTTTCTTTTGAGTTTTTCTCTAAGCTGTCATTACAACAGGCAAATGAAAGAAGGCAAGGACTTGATTTGATTACTTGATTGTTGCATTGGGCGTCCCTCTCCAGCCTTAGGAAGGAGGAGACAGAAAAACCCCACCGTAGGATAACATGAAATGTGCTTTTATTTGCATGTAAGATTTTGTCTCTTGTGAAACAAGGAATTAAGCAGACCACAAATTACATGCAAACCTCAGCAGTCAAGTAACCATATGCTGTCTGCTTCCTAATCAGCTCTCCTCGGCCAAGAGTGATGACAGAAACCTGAATTTTGTTCTATACAGGAAATGTACTCCTCAGGATTATGATTTTTTACTCTGAGTTTAAAAGAAGGCTAAGATGGATTTGCATAATTAATATAAGTTTGCTTTTTGCTGGCTATTATGTTGATAATATATTGGGAAATATTACATAATGAATAAAGGTAACAGAGATGTGTTCCTTTCAGTGGACCTCAGATGTTGAATTCAAACCTGAGAACTAATAAATCAGTCTTTTGCTGTGTTTACATAATTTCCTCCCACTGGTCTGAGGCAGGCATAATCTAAAAGTAATAATCCCCATGAAATTCAGTGTTATATGTTTCCTTTTTTCTTCTCTCCCTGCATACCTCCCAGTTCCCCCTTTCCTCCAAAATGTACAAACTGTTTCTGAAATAACAACTTCAAAGGAGCGATGCACACAGCTTTGAGGTAAGAACTTGAGTGTTAAGAGTGGGAATGACTGATATTTTGAGCTGCATTCAGCACTGCATTGAAATGAAGCTACTTTTCAGCTGTTTTGCTGTTAGAGGAAGGGGCAATGACTGCCCTGGTCCTTAGCTGTTTTCTGAATACCTCTCAGGTAACTTGCTACAGGTGGCTACCACTTGCTCCTTCTATTCTACCAGAAGGAAAAAGCAGTGTAAAAGGAGACCCCGGGAGCCCTTCCTCTCCTCTTCAGGAGAACAGCAGGCAGATACATGGGGCTGGGCACTGTGACACATCAACTACACTGGCTCGGTGCCAGCAAAAGTCTTCTCAGGATTCTGCATCCTCCCCATCGCAGGCAGCATGAATAATATAAACCTGCACTGGTCCTTTAGCACTTAGCAGGAAACACTTTTCTTTTTCAGCTGGTTTGTGGGGTTTTTGTGACAGCAATTGCATCAAGCAGGGAGCAATGAAAGCAGTGAAAAAACAAGTGTGCAAACAGAGATGAAAGCACAGTACAGCCTCTCTGCCTCTAAAATAATGAAAAAAGTAAAAGCACGCAAAGCAACACATCCAAAATCACTGCTTATCTGCTTACTATCATATTCCAACCCATCTAATTCCCTTGTACTGCTCATCTAGTGTCTCACATCTACCTGACCAGAATGTTTTAATCATCCCGAATTTACTTCTAAGGACACTTTATCAGATCACTCAGTCACACCATATAATGCTACTTGCTGAGAACCACATGAAAACCAATCACATTTGGGAGATGGATAAAGAAACCAGGAAGAGTTCTTCGGTGGTCAGTCAAAACCAACAAATCCAAGCACAAATTGCTAAAGCTACTTCTTCAAAATAAAAATATTATGGTTATGAATTAATGGACTACAAAAAATGCTGTTTGGATTTAAACAAATGAGGATGTCTCAGAATTCTTAGAAATAAAAGGCAAAAGAAGAAGCAGACAAACACAGGTGGAAGGACAGATCTGAACATTTCCCTTTAGCTGGTCACTGGCATATTCAGTTTTATCTTCTTAAAAGTGAAGGAACTCTTGGCATATCTGAAAGTAGCAATACTTTTTGAAAATTCTAGTTTGCCTGTTTATGCTGCTATCTGAGGCTCTGGGGACCCTGCTGCTTTCAGTGGAGTAAAATATGATGCCATGTACATATGTAATTTGAATCCCAGTAGACAGCTGTAGTAGCTGTACCATACACCATGAGTGTAAGGTTTCACAAAAAGCCTTGAGCTGCATTAACAGCTTGTCACCGCCTCTGATGGCAGAGCCTGTTCCTTCCTCCCTTTCACCCAGGCTCATCAGCTGCCCTCCTCAGCCAGCTCTCTGATCATCTGATCAAATAGTAGGCAGGTTTAAATTACTAAAAGACCAGAAAAATTACCTGGTAAAAAAATATTTAAAGTATTTGTTCCTGGGTTACATGAGTTTAACAAGGTCCTCTTGTGAATAAATGAGCAGGACTGGCACAGAGAAGGGGGAAAATCACATGCTTAGAGGGGAGCCTGGGGAGGAGAGGGAGCAGTGATAGTCCCTCCTCCCCCCTCAACAGAGGCAAGCTGTTTCCTTGGCTCAGTCAGAACAGGGAGCCACATTCACGGATATGTCACCTGTGAACTGTGTTCTCATATTATATAACTTCTGTATTTTTTAAGTTACAGTAATCAAAAAACTTCTGTATGATCTTTCTAGTTCACAATATGCCAGCATTTCAGTCAGATGACTATTTCCCTTTCTGTGGGAAAATGAGGCTAAAGGATGCATGGAAAAACTGAGGATGTGAACTCTGCAAAAATCCCAGATGAGATGTTTGTACATGTAACTCAAAGAAAGGAGGGGAGGTGGTACAAAGAGCATGGATTTATTTGGAGACTTCTTTGGGAGTCACCTAGGGGGAATTAGGTAAGAGCTAGCTATGTCTTCTGCTGACAAACCTTTGAGGCTGATGTTGAATATTTCCAACATCTATGATGGAAATTTTGGGCCTGAGCATCCTGGAAAGTTAGTGCATAATGAGGAAGGAATGAATTTATTTTCTGGCTACTAGGCTGTGTGACATTGCTGTCTCCAAAGGGGAATAGGTTCATACAGTTGCTGCATGTCCTAACTAATGGCTCACCAGAGAACACTTGAAAATTGATATCAGATAGTTGATGAAGGGTCACCTGTCGAATCCTCTGCACCAGCTGTTAAGAGCAAACCTTATTTTGCTAGCAAAGAAAGGAAAGTTTAACCTTTGTGTTAGTGAATGCCTTTGATTTCACAGCTTATGAAGCTTTCACTGTAAAGACACTGTAGAACTGACAGTTTCTTTCTAGATTAATACACATAGGTATATTTAATTTAATCTAGAAAGGTAGATGAGTTCAAAGCTAGTTTTAGGATCTTAGTGAGAAATGAAGTACTGCAAAAGATGGTCTGGTCAAAAAGTGAGTGCAAAGACACAAAAGTCAGATTTATAAATAAATAAATCAGACTTGAAGGTGATGCTGTATTCTGCAATCCTTTCATGAGTCTGGAATAGCTCTGGACCACCTTATTTTGGTTATTTATTTAAGCAGAATTTCAGCACTCTGATGAATACACTCTGTATTTCAGGTGAAATGCAGATGTTTCCTGTACCAAGGCAACCTTTTGTGGCAAGGAAAATGTAATTACAATAACTAATTTATCTAAATTTTTTATTTTCACTGACCTTATCTTGGAAGAATCCCTTCAAGTTTCTTTCTTAGATGGGAATTCAACAAACAGATAGAACAAATTTCACAATAAGCACAATAACCAAATCAGTGGTTAAATGGTGTAAATGGTGTAGCACATTTTACCTGACAAGTCAAAACTGTAAGACATGCTAAGTGGCCGGATTGCTGTAAAAAAAGAAACAAACACAACAAAAAAAGAAAATGATTCAGCTATTAGAAAAGCAGAGGGATAGCGAAAACAAAAGATTAACTCCACTTGAGACATTTTGGACTCTCTTGCTTAAATCCAAAATGTGTCAGACACACTACTGCTTTACTGTAGTAAAGCTCAAAGTCTATAGTAAAGCAGCATAAACGGGACTTGCAAACAGAACACTTATATTACTAGTAAATTAAGATTTTTGGAATTCAATCAATCGAATATCAAAACAAGAGAAAAATATCTGAAGAATTTAATATTTTAAAATAAAATCACCATGAAAGAGAAACAGGGAAAAGGGTATGAGAGAGAGGGAGAGAGAGAGAGAGGAGAAAGAGCTGAAAAAAAATTGAAAGCACAAAGCCACATTTCACACAAGTTTCAGTGACCTGAAATAAAGATATTTCTAATTTTTTTAAGCATAATCTCCAATGATTATAATTAAACTAATAAAGAGAGACACCCGAGCTAAGCTTGAACAGTAGTTTTCTTGAAGAGGATGGAAAAAAAGGCCAAATAAAATCTGATTTGTGCTGATTCCTGTTCTTTTTAAAAACCTTAGGTGCACTTAGCCTTTAGAATGCATGTGTAATATTATTCTCTTCTTCCCAGGCCTCTGATGATTTTGTTGTTAGATAAGAAAATGGTTAGATGTTCTTCTTTTCTGGAAAGACCTATCTATATTTCCAATTAAACAGTATTCAGGGACCCTCAAAATATCCTTCAACTGAAAACAAAATTTCACTGCACTAATCCAGATAAGCAGGCCAAGCCCAGTGACAAGAATGTGCAAAAATGCATCAAAACTGAAATGTGTCTTACTTGACAGGTGATAAACCTGCAAGCTGCTAGAAAGGGCCTGTCAGACACACATACCACTGCCTAAAAGACATTTGTAAAAAGGTTGTACTGGGACAAGTTTTGCTCATGAGAATAATTTAAAGTGGTGCAGGCAGTAGGTGGCTGACTCAGAGCTATATTTGGGAGTCAGGGAATTTTTTCTGTACTCATTAACTAGACATCCTACATAGGTAACAGCTACAGAAACAGTATCT
>VZTN01005544.1:0-16077 GCA_013400515.1 Erpornis zantholeuca | reverse complement strand
TTATTCTACTCCTCCTTTGATTTCCTACTTATGTGTATGGAGCAAGCTGCTGACATTCTTTTTTCCCTCTGTAAAATACTTGAAAAATATGGTCTGTGCAACTGCATTCTTCATCAATGACCTGCTTTTAAATGTAACTGATCCTGTTTTTTAAACCAATGCAGCTTTGCTCATTTCAGGGAGTAACTCACTTTCAAATGAGTGGAAAGAAACAGTCCTTCATATCTTCCAGAAAATTGAAGGAGAGTTAAGATATTGTATTCAAAGCAAATTCTGTGGATGGAGAAATATTTGCTAAGGAAAGTTCTGAATTTGGAACAGAGATACATCATTACTCCTTTTAAAATTCATCATATTGAAGTTTTGAGACACTCAGAATAATCGAAATTTTTGGGCCATGAAACATAGAGCCAGTTGCACAATTCCCAGATGCACACACTAAATACAAATAATTGATAGGTCTTCTAAAGACAGTTAGTTAGATGCTATGGTAGTTTGACTTTTCCCTGTGCTGTTTAACAGGCAGTATTTTTGCTATATTTACCTCTTAGTTGATAAGAAATGTTGATTGGCAGACAGCATCTCTATTTCTTTTCTCAGTCCTAGTGGTTTAGCAAAATGAAAAATGGCCTTGTATTGGCTAACACCTACTCTTTCTAATTCTAAAGCAAGCAGAGACAAGATACATTAGCATGTTAATAGAACTTTTCACCCTAAGGTTCTGGTTTATCAGATATTAAGAATGCATTAGCGATTCACAAACAGTGATGGACAGGATTCGTTAACATGCTAATGCTACCTGAAAATATATGGTTATTGTGGTGTCTAAAATCACACACACTATCAGTGAACGAATAATTTAAACATGAGCTTCTCATTTTAGTAAGCTTTCCCCGTAACCTTGTTGGATAAAACACATTGCAGTGTTTTCAAAGATGATTGTTGACTTCAAGCATCTTAAAATTGATATATTATCTTAAGATTCTTTGAAAAGGCCAGATTTTCAGTTATTCCTATTTAGATTATGTATCACATCTAGTGATTAGATCTCTGTATGTAAGGTGGATACCCAGAGATTGCTATCGCATAACCATAGTGAAGAAAGCCAAAACCACTAGCAATTTTTGTTTGCACAGTATACCAGTTTGACCTCATTGTCCACTTACACAGACAGGATTTGTTTTATAATGGTTTCCAGCTCACTGACAACATTTCCCAGCCTGCAATCATATAATGTGGTTTTGATGCATAAACATGTGGATCAAGCCAGAGAAAGTGAGTCAAGAGAGGTGAATCTGAGTTAAATTATATTTGGGATTCAAAGCTCAACGAAAACACAATATTTTCACAAGACTTGACCTTATTTGAGACTGTGTTTCACTTAGCATTTTGGTTTGTCTAATTTAACGAGGGAACTGAAATACAAATACATTAAAATCATACAACATGTTTCCATGAAATGGGCTGGTCTAAAAATTCTGAGTTTCCCAACACTGTAATGAATTATACTTCTATTTGATTCATCTTAGTGCTTGAAGTGAAATTAATATCTATCTTACATAAAACCAGGCAGATTTATCATTGTGTCTATGGTGTTTGCTCTTCTTTATCTTTTTTCTTTTCTATACACTTTTGATTCATAATGCACCTCAAGCAAGAAGCTGGCAGACTATCACTTGCACAGATAGATGCTATTCTGAAATACTTTTAATAGGTTTATGTTAAGGTGACAGGGAAAAGGGACAATATAAAATATAAGCCCTAGAATAATTGTTGGTAAAAATAAAGTTGTAATGTGAAAGCTTACCAAGAAAGCTGCAAGAACACTTCTGGAGCTATAGTTGATTGAACACATCTCCCTATTACTATTATTATTATTATTGTTATTTTTCCCTAAGAATAATAACATAGCTTTCACATTGTTTATGTAGATTAACAAATTCGCTTGGGACATCTCCCATATAGTCAACAAAATTCCCAGTCTTCAAGCGCAGTAATGCAATTAAACAACAAGACATGGCCAATGAACCAGACATCCCAGATCAGCTTTACCTGTCCTCGATACCTTATAACAAGCCTCCACATTTCAGTCACCATCTTAATGTTTTCAAATATAGGCTTAACTTCATCTTCATACCGAATTCCCCTCTCCGTCGCTTTATTCTACCCGTCAAGTAAAGGCACCTGGTGTTTTCTGAAGGTGTAACTTGCTGTGTAATACTTCACGTCTATAGATTTGGGATGGTATTTAATTTCTTTCATCAGGGTGCTGATTTTGGGTAGGCATCAGTCTACACACTTCCACCCTTCAGATCATGCTGACCTGGTATGGTTGGGTTAATGGGTTTCATATGAGGACAGTATCTCAAGCAGATCCCACTGCCCTGCGTAGTTTCTTCCAGCATGTACTGACTCCATTAAGTAGTCATCAGAGAGAGCTTATCTAGATCCAGGAGTACTACAGTGCATTGTGAAGGAACAATGGCAAAATTTTATGGGATCCGTGGATTTTTAGGATCTGTTTTCACTGCTCTTTAGGCTAAACTGTTCCATCTCTTCTAGCTCAGCTACCCATAATTTGAGTGCTAAATTGAGTGGCATAGCACACCTGTAATTGAAGGGGGTCTTGTGATGCCCTCCTTGACTTTCCTATGAGTCAACTCAAGTAGCTGTATTACTTTTTTTTCCCCAGTGAACTAAGAGCAAGTTAGAGTGGTGGGAGAGGTGAATGTGCACATTATATGACATTTGAGGATGGCTCATCTCTGGTGGATAAGTGGCATCTCTGGATCTTAACCAGCTCAAAGTACTTCTACCAGAGCTCAGAAATCCAGTGTTTGCTGCTACATCACCTGGGCTATCATTGAAAAATATTAGGAAGGATACAGGTAAGCACTTTATATTATATATGCAGCTTGGAGAAATAAAATGATTAGTGCTCTCTCAAGATGTTATTTAATGGTGTACCTGTATCAGAAATCACTGTTCTCTACAGGGAAGAGCACTTTATTTAGTCTCCCTCAGCTAACTCTAACCAAATCATATATCAGTGAAATCACTACCCTTTTGTTTTATGACAACAGAGCTATTGGTGCTGCAGCCATACTCAGGATTCTCTTCTTGTAATCACTAAGTATTTTCTTAATAAGTTCCTAGATATAAATTAATGTGGAAGTAGTAGGAAATTAAGCCTCGGAGAAGGAATGCTATGTTCATATTAACATTTTTTTTCATTTAGCATTCTTATGTTGGAATGCCCAGAATTTATAATCTGAATATGAGCCCAGCATTCCACTCATGATAAAAAAATCCTGATAAAAGACATTTCTTCCATCAGGAGGCACTAATAATCACCTCACTCTCACTCAGGATATTTCATCCACAGGTCTCAAAGCACTGTACAAAGAATTTTAAAAGTAATTTAGCAATTGAAAACTGCTTCCTGTTTTATGTGATTTAGTTTTTCCTTCTTTCAGTTGAAACTTTTGACATTTTTCCCATAACAAAAACTAACTGGAGATACACAACCCTGAATATTAGGTGAGTCAGTGGTTCAGGCACTTGCTTAAGATGTAGTTCAGGACTTGTTCAACTTCCTTCAGGCTTGAAGGAGCAGAGATTTGTGCATTTATAGTAAGCTCTTTTCAAATCATTCAGTGCTAAATGTAGTGAAACTCCTAGCTACAAATAATTAATATGATCAGTTTCAGTATTTTTGTTTGTCCTTTGTAAACAGACCTTGGATCTTATTAATTTATTTGCTATTCATTATTGATTGGATATATCGCAAGAATGAATTTCAGTTTGTGTGAAAAATGTTTATTGGCTGCATATTCTGTTCGGTATTACTGCTCTCACTGATATGTGGGATTGGTCACTCTAGACCTACAGCTTTGATTTTCTCCCTTGACTGGTTTAGTTGTTAAAACATGAGGCCAATTTCTGCCTTGGGGTAGGGAAGGTAGTGATTGTGGTGCTGTGGTCCTAGAATCGAGGAACTCTTAAATAATGTAAATTAATTGATGAACTGTCAATACAAAGATGGATTGAGACTCACCAGACCACTGGAAGTAAATATGTACTGCCATTGAATGTGGAGTGGGCTGTTCACATTTTCATTTGCTCCTCTGGACACAGATGGATACTAAGTGGTTGGCTGACACAAACTAGAATAAGCTTGCAAACAGAGCATGAAATCATGATTGAGAGTGAGGAAGGGAGGAGAAGGGATAGGTCCAAAGAGCAGGTGCCTACTTCTAGTGTATTCAGAAATTGTTATATTTTTTGTGAAAAATGTGCAATGTGGTAAATTGTATTAGTTGTCTATTTTGTTGTTTTTAGAAGTTCATTGCCTATTTTTCCTGTTTTGCTTATTTGTTTTGGGTAACTCTGCTACGGTTTCTTTTCCATTCTCTTCTTTTCTAGGGATTACATTGAGCCTTTATCCATTTAGCTATTCTTGACTAATACTCCAGCTGCCTATTTCTTATTGAGAAGTCAATAAGAAAATGAAGCAATTTTTGCTTCATTTATCTGTAGTTACTGCTATGATAGTTAAGTCTGTGTTAATTTTGTACCAATGTCTTCACTGTAAATAATCTTGTTCATTTAAAGAAATAAGGTTCTGAATGAGTATAGCACAATAACATGTTTATGCACAGAACTCCAATAATCATCATGTTATAACCCCTCAAGTATGTAGCCAACATTACATTTCCATCAAACACATGTATAATATTAAAGAGATGGATTTTTTTTTTACTTTATCTTAATGGGAACTCCTGAGTATGTAATAGAAGTGTTTTAAAGAATGAACATCTTTGAACCATCCTAAGCTTGGTCCCTTTTGAGCTATAAAGGGAATGAAGTTCTTGAAAGGGTGCTTGAAAGTAGCCTGAAGTGCTCAAATATAAATGATTCTAGTTAGTGTTCTATTTGAAACAACTTTCTTTTTGTGTTTTGATGATACAATCTGTTCACCCATAGTGAGGTCTCAACCAAGAGACCATGTTCTTATTTGGATATACTCCTATTAATGACATAAAGGTCTCCTCATGAAATAGAAGCCTAATGTGCAAGAAATCTGTTTGGTTGTAAAGCAAGACAAGAATTTCAAAAGAATTATTAAATCATCTAGGATTTGATGTAACATAAACAGTGAGATCTAATTAATTCCATAATTTGACTAACCCATTGACTCCTTGGTCCATTCCTCATTAGTACAGGGTTTGAAAAAATAATTAGTTTCCACCACTCATTTATATATGGCAATGTTATAACAGCATGTCAAAATAAGGGGAAAAATACCTTGCTTTATATTTCTTGACATTTGTGGGGTCTTCACCAATAGAAATATAAATCTAACATGTAAATTCATTATTGCCTTTGAGAGTTTTGTCAGATTTTGGGATTACCCTATTCAATTTCCTTCCTTTCCCCCCACCCTCCTTTGTTGCTATGACCTTTGAAACAAGAGTGGGAACTGACAGAATGACTAGCTACAGAAGGGAAAATAATTAAGCTGACCACCTGCAGCACTGTCAAGTGTAGAGATAGCAAACTGAAGCTGAAAAAAAAAAGGAGAAAACCCCTGCTTTTCCTCTGATCTTTTTCCATCATACTTCTTCTGGACTATATATCACTCTTTAAAGATTCTCTATTTTGTTCACTAAAAATAGCCTGTTATATAATATATTCTTAAAAAATGTTGGATATAATAGAGCTCTGAATTGTTTTGATGCATTTTCAAAAAGAATCTTCAGTGCCTCCTAACATATTCACTTTAGAGAGTGTTGATAAATATTCAGTGTATTATACTGTCCTGCCATGCATTTTAAATATCTGCAAAACCTATTTATTTAAATGATCAGGTAGCTGTGCAATTAACAATAGCTGCTACATTATGCATGATTCTTGGCTACTAATAGTGACGATTAACTGCAGTGTTCCATTTGTGATTTTCAGTTTCTTGCTAAGTTTTCTGTAATTGATTGATGCTATTTGAGACAGTCCTCAAAGATGCAAACCCAAAAATAGTGTGCCTCCTACCTCCAAGAAAACCCTTTCACAAGGGTTCCCTTTTCTTCACAACTAGAATGAGAGTGGGCTTTAGAGACTGTGAAGACACAATCTCACATTCTCCATCATGTGTCATGATGAAAAGCTTTTCCTGGCTGCCCAACAGGCAGTGACATTCATTTATTCCTGCCAGTTCTGTTTGCAGCACTGGAACTTGCTCTGTGGGCCATAAAATGGTCAGGATTTTGTCTGTGATTCCATGTAGTTGTGAAAGTGACTGTACTTATCCATCATCCTGATGGGAGTAGCTTCAATCTGGACTACAGATTTCTATTACATAACCTGAGAAACATTTCACGCCTCACGCGCAGTGCAACACACCAAAGTGTGGAGACCTAGGCTGTGAGGAAATGCAGACAAAGCTGGAAATTTAACTTATGCTCAAGGGCACTTGGACTAGTTACATGAATAATGCAACAGGAGGTTTATGGATAGCAGGTGGGGGTGTGCTCATGGCTGGCTTTATAGCTGGTGATTGAGGGGATCTGAGGAGTTTTCTCGTACCTTGCTCCATCAGACTGTGTTCTGCCTAGCTCTACAAAATGCCACTAAATCCAAACATGCTCTGACCAAAGTGCTCATGCAACTTTGGGAAGCATGAGGTAACAACTTCTCCGTGTTAAGTCATGTTTAAGAACAAGTTCTGCCAACTCTGAAGATGTGCCTAGACACCTTGCTGGCCTGGGCTGTGGCACATCTTCTTAGTATAAAAAACTGGGGGGACACATGGGAAATTGTGTTCGTAAATCCTCTTCAAGAATCCTTAAATGTCACCTGCACAAGGCTGAAAATGGTGGTTTTGCTGCCATATTTATTCCTGACATTTTTTAGAAACTGCAGGGTCCTTCCAGGCATGTCCCAATAACAAGGAAACTAGGGATTCCTGTGTGGGTCTACTTGCAGAGCTGAGCTGTTCCCTGTGTGTGATTGCATGCTCCCAGACATGTAAAGTGGGAAAAGGGGGTAAAAAATCACAATGAGGGAGGAGGAGCCCTGGAACTAATGTGTGTCAAAGTGTTATCTGGAGCAGGGCCTTTTCAAAATGGGCATTGCAAAAGGCTCTTTCTCCTTGGGAAACTGACTTATTACTGATTGTTTCTGAATCAGTACCTCCTTCAGAATTTGAATATCTCTTGGGTCTACCCTTGGGAGAAAAGACTTTTGTCTGTCTCTAAGAAGCTTGGCATTATTCAGCAGATATGATAATGTGAAATTTAGCATGCTAGTGGTATATGATCTTTCCCTAAGAGTTATGGCTAATGGAATTTCCAGTGGATCATGAGTCAGATTTTAATTCTGTCAATGTTCTCATTTTAAGATCAGTAGGGAATTAAACTCCAAGTATTCCACTTCCCTTTCCTTGTCACTTTCAGTAAGGGAGGGACAAAATTATAAAAAAGGTGATACGAGGACTTGAAGATAACAATTTACTGAAAGCACAAAGTAATGGAAAAAGACACACACAGTAACAACAGCAAAGTTAATAACAAAGTGTACAAAAAACAAGAAGGTGTTTTTTCCACAAAAAGGTATTCTCCACTGAGAACAAAAACAAGATGGAGGATGCACTCTGTAGGATACATCCATGTGGTTTCCCAGACAAAGGCAATATGGCCACCATTCCCATGCCCTGAGCCATGTGGTATTTGGGAAAAAAAGACAATATGGTGACTGTTCCCTTGCACTGCCCATGTGGTAGTCACGAAGAAAAGGCAACTCGGTGGGTGAGGCTCCCACAGCTAATGTTTCCCCCCTTCCCAGCATGAAAACAATGAAAAACAAGGACAAAGAAACTCCGAGATGGTCTGAGTAGGCATTGTGTAGCTGCCTTGCTGAGCTCAGACCCATCCAGTTGCTTGAGCTGCTGCTTCTTACTCTGAAATTTTCCCACTCCATGCTGACTCTGTGGCACCCTGGCCTTTCTGGGTTCAGCCATGTCTGAGAGCTGTCCCTTCATCACCATGCCTGGGAGTGGCACCGCTGTCCCTTTCAGCACCAAAGGTCTGTAGTCACATTGGAGAAAAAGTGAGGGGGCAAGTGGTGGGTGGCAGAGGAACCGAGTCTGCAAGGATTGATGGTGACAGTCCCTTTGCTGGAGAGAGCGAGGCACGATGACTCACTTACGGTCCAGCACACTGTCTCCTGCTGAAACCCACAGCCCCAGTGATGATGTGCTTGGTATAGAATAAACAACTTGGTCACACACAGAGCACTAAACTCTGCCCCTTTCTCTCTAACCAGGACAGTAAACAATCTTTTTTGTACTGATTTAGCCAATTTTGTATTTGATGTCAACTCTGTGTTTGTTGCTGTTGTATTTAGGGACAGTTGAGAAGAGACACAAGACTCCAAAAGGTTCAGAAGGGAAAAGGCTTTTTTATTAGACACACACACCTTTTATAGACAGCTTCACACAGATGGTACATGACTGGTTATTTAATTGACACCCCCAACACCACTGGCTAATTACAAATGACACCAATTTCTAAACATCTTACCAACGAAAACACCAGGTGCAAAATTGTTTAGCATTCTTCTCTGCTCAATGCATGGGAAAGTTTATGCTTCCTCACAGGCACTGGCTGCAGTCTGACACTTGAAAATTCCTCTTTGACTAGGCAGTCATTATCCATAAGTGTTGACATAGCATTTTCAAACATGAAACCAATACATCCATTAACTTTGAATGCCTAGCATGACAAAGCAATCTCTGCATAGAAAATGTGCGTTGGTATGCAGACAGAATTCCTCAAACCTGGAACAGCATGGATCAAAAGCTACAGCTACATGAAAGCCCCCAAGAATGAGAATTTGATTTCTTGGGAGCAAGACTCAGTCTGAGATCAGTAAGTGGTGAGGTGTTAAAGCCAATAGGCAGTAAGGTTGACTGCTGGCAGAGTAGTCTGGCACCATTCCTGTATTATTACAGAAATGTTGCCAGTATATTGCTTTCATCTACAAACTGACCTACAATATCTGGTTCAGTTATTTCACATATTTTATAGTGTAGTAGAGGATTAAGGCATATGATAATAAAATACCCAGTTTTTCTACACATTTTGCTTTTTGTTGGTCATACAGTGTAATTTTCAATATATTATGTAGGTCCATAGAAGTAATGTGTTTTCCTTTGCGTTTTCTGAGTTGCCTGAATTTATGTGGGGTTTTTTATAGTTCTGTTTTGTTTGCTTATTTTTTTCAGGACTGTGCTTTTACATATCAGACTTTAAACCTCATAAAAAGTGGTTACAAGAGCAGAGTTTGATTTGGCAGGGTGGCCAAGTTGTGCTGTTCAGCTGCGAGACACTGCATAGCAGCCCTATGGCTGAAGCTGTTCTTGTGGGGATTGGGTTGAGAGAAGGGGCTGGTAAAATACCATTGTCTGGGACACAGACACTAGGGAGAAGAAGGGTATTTTCATATTCCAGAGCTGCAGAACACATGCAACATTCTGAGTAGCGCTGACTACTGCTGGGAACAACAGAGAACCTGACAGCTTTGAGCTGTTCTATCTGGAAGGTCCTAAATCTTGGACAGTGATAGAGCAAGCCCTGCTCTACCTATTTCTTGAAACCTGATGGTCCTGAAATTTCAAGACACTGATTGGCATAAAATGCTGAGATACCTGACATACCTGAATTTATTTCTATCAAGATGAGACAAGGATAAACAAGAGATACATATGGCTTGCAGGATGGACCCATACAGATCCAACTGAGGGGCAAACTTTACATCACACATCCTTGGAACATGAAAAGCAAGGTTTACCTACAGAGAGTCACCCTCATGGTGCAATAGAAGGGCCCCAAAGAGAAGCCATTGAATGATATCACTTACACTATGGTGTTACGTTGTCTTCAATCTCAGGTTAAAAATATAGCAGTTCTGGTTTCAGTGTATGTGGTCTTTTTATGCATAATGGCTGTAAGTATCCAAAAGCAAGAAATAAAAATATTTATTTAGATGCAAAATATTGTCTCAGTAAAAGGGCTGAGAGATTGATAATAACCTATATAAATGTATATGCACACATCAATATATATTTGAAGCACTTCTTATACAGCCAAAGGGTCTCCAGAAAAAAAGACAGGCAAGTGGCTTCTGTCCCTGCAGGAACCTATTGCACGTAAAACCGCAACACAGGCACAGCAAGCAGACATAAGCCATGTGATCAGAACAAGGACAAAGGTTCTGTTCAGTGTTCCTAATGCCAGGAATACATCTGGCAGCTGCTGCTCACCTGCAGAACAAAAGTGTATAGAGTTCATGCTGTGCATCTGGAATAGAATGAATTTATGCCATGAACTGACTGATGATGACCTGCCCTCACAGAAAGTTCTTTGTTTCCAGTAGCAGTGGCAGCCTATTCTGAGCACATTGCTTGTCTGTTTGCCATGTGAGTAAGCCTGTATAGAATGGTCCAGATTCACAGCACGTGCATCACGAGGTGTGTGCACCTATTTGTATGCAGGACTGCCTGGAAATGAGACGAAGAAGTTCAGCTCCTTCTGTTCCTTTCTACACTAATCTAGTAAAAGTACCCCACACTGTAAATCTGATTTTCCTTATGCAAATTATTTTAGGAATTTTAATTTTCTTAAAAGCTGTGCACTTCAGTAAAGCAAACATACTTTAACCCTTGGGAAATACTTGGCATGTATTAGGTTAGAGAGCTTGGCAAGGTAGTTTGTTTGTTTGGGATGAAAGGATTCTTCATGTGCTGACATGTCTTAGAGTTCTCACAACTCCTGTGTGACATCAACTGAAATAAACAAAGTGCTGTGTTAGTGAAGTGCTCAGTTAATTTGAAAATATTTACTTGTTATCCAGGATTCTTTTACAAAACAGACAAAGAGGATTTGTTCAATAGAATGAAGAATTCATTGTAAAATACATAATTTTAAGGGAAAATAGTGAAAGATTTTACTATGAAAAGATGAACAGAAACAGTTTTAAAAGCAAATTGTTTAAGAGGGAGGCTGTCTGGCAGACAGAGCATCCAAATTATATCTGATAGTTTTTATCTAAAGCAAAACCACAAAACCAGCTAGCAACCCTCAAAGTCTGAAAATTCTGGTCTGTTTTTCAGAGAAGCATTTAATAGATTAGATGATAAATGATTATAAAGCCAGGCAGTTCTTCATACCACATCCCTGCTGCTGGGTACTGATGTTGCTTAGCAACACTTGAACAGGAAGAATCTTGGATTGGCTTGTGTGGCATGTCAGTGCAGGTTATATTATGTGTTCAGAGAAGATACATACTGGGTTCATGAGCCATCTTTTAGGTCTTTCCTTGAAACATAATTGTTTTGTAATTAGGTATTTTGATTTCTTTATTTAGCTACTTGTCTATGCTAGACATTTGTGAATTTCATATACATGAGGAATTATTTGACTGGGTAGAACACACTAAGTGAAGCTTTGGAGCTATGGAGGTAATGATCTATATTTTCTGAAGGTTTTCTACCTCTTTCTATGATATTTGCAAATATATCCACTCAGTAATGCAAAATCTCACGTTTCCATTCACTGGTATCCCACCCACATGACACATATATTATCTGGTTTAGTGGGATAAACCTTTGAAGTACTTACTGGGTAAACAGGCATTTCCTTTCCCCTCTCTCTTCTACACCTCCTCATCCTTTCACCCTCATCCTCTCTCCCTGGCTCACTCCCTGCCCTGCCCATTAGTTGTTTGTGACCATTCTTATTCACATGTAATACTTATCTAAAACTAAGAAAGGTTCCTGGACACTGCCTTTCTTTTCATAGCCTGTTACAGCAGTACAGGTGAACAGGAAAGTGCTTGTTGTTGTATATAAGTACTAATTCTTGGTTCAATTCAGTAGCAGATTGCATTCGTAATTTACACCTCTGCAAAATGGATGTAGAAAGCTACTGTTCTGATTTCATGGCACTTTCTACATGTTTTTGTAATTTATACCTTGTAAAGTGTTTGCCAAAATCCACAGTTTATGCCCATATTGCAGAGGTAAAATTTTCAATACAAATTTCAGGGCAGTGCTTGATTTGACATGAAGTATTTGTATGGAAACATATGAAACAAAGATACCACCCCTGGCATCTTTATCCAGATAAAACTCCTACCAAAACTATGGTTACATCAGGATTGTAGGGTATAGCTTCCATTACCTGTGAAATGCTGTCCAAGTTTTAGTGCCAGTCTCTGTATTGAATATTTGCACAGATGTACCACTCAACTCTGGACTTACTCAATGTAATCCAAATTGAACAGAAAACAGGGCTGATTTTGAGACAGAGGTCTCTTGTAGATGTCTAGCCATAAGCACAGAATATCTAAACCAGAAGTCTTAAATGTCTTCCTTAAACCCTCTCTACTTCCTGCTTTCTCACTCACTATTGTTAATAATAACAGTCTACCTGTAATGAAGATGCATTATTTAAGAGTGTCTTCTTTCTTAGTCCATTTGCCCATATAAGATATAAGCCTTTTGAGATATAAGCCTTTTTCTTCTGAAATACACAGGTATTTCACCTTTTATACTCTTCATCCTAAAATCCTTGTCCAAAATATTTCTGTTCTGAGTATTGCTCTCTTTTGAGGCTTGACAAATGTGTCAATGTCTAGTCCTCTCTCATCCACTCAGAAAGTTATTGCAAAGATCATGTCTTCACAACCATTCACTGACTGTGCCTCTCTCCTATCAAACATAAGATCCCTCTTTTCACATGGACTCTTAGCTCATGTTCACTCTTGCATTATCGTTTTCCTACTCTAGTTGACTGACATTTAATGAATTACTCTAAGAGGTATTTTAGTTCTGGGCAGGAACCCTAGTAGCTGTGAAGTTTCTAAATTTGTCAGACTGGTTCATCCATATTAAGGCCACTCAAAAAGCTACTAATCCTGTGGTAGCTCTCTGTATTTGTTGTTTTCAAAGCTGATACTGAGTAAAAAACAAAGCTGTTGTGCTGTGTGATGTGGGTGGTAGTTATTATAGGGATCCCTGCTCTCATTTCTCTGTTACTCTCAATTCAGAAACTTGTGTCAGCAGCTTCTGTTTTGATTATTTCTGACCTGATGACTAAGAGATTGGAGCATCTGACATTTAGTGGAGGCTGACATAGGAGGAGAGATCTGGGATTGTTTAGTCTAGAGAATTCAGAGGGGATCTTAGAAATTTATATAAATACCTGTTGGAGGATAGTAAAGTAAACAGTCATAGTCTCCTCAAAGGCATGTAGATACAGGACAAGAGGTAAAGAGGAAAAAATAATTGAAGAAATTCCCATTAAACAGAAGAAACAACAATTTTTACTGTAAAGGTAATTAACACTTGAACAGAGCACCCAGAGAAGCTCTGGAGCCAACATTCCTGGAGAGCGACTTGTTCTAGATGACCTGCTTTGACCATGGAATTGAAACAGGTATGTCCAGAGGTTGCTTCTAAACTCAGTAATTCTGTGTTCTTCTGAATTTCTGCTCAGAAGTGCAGCCTGCAGCAATTAAAAAAAGTGAAAAGAAAAACCAAATCCCCCCCCAAAACCCCCAAGTGTTTTTTAATTTCCATGTTGAATATGTATTTATTTGAGGGGTTTTTTTTGACTCATTTGGCTTTTGCCATTCTTTTTTGGCCACAGATGCCTATGAATCTTGGGTGCTCCTTTCTCTGTGGGAGTTGAATGCAACATTTTTGCTATCTTTTTCTTGAGAAATGTTGAAGTGTTTGCCCATACTCTGTCTCTGTAAGCAGAGATGAATGCAGAGACCATGGTTCATTGGTGGGAGGAGGAAGGGATCTTCCAGAAGGCATCACAAAACTGTTGCCATGTTGAGTTGCACAGATGAAAAACCCCACAAGAAGACGTGTGGTGGGAGAAACCTTTTTGGGCAAGGCAGCCACTTTGTTATCAGTAGATCACTTGTATGTCTAAACTCTCAGGCAAATATTGGCCTAGCTGCTGATCTTCACTGGGAGCTGGGAGCAGGTGGGAGGCAGGATCCCAGTATGAGTCTGGGAGGAAAGGGTTATCAGACTCCAAGTGATGTGCTTGTTACAAGGTGTGTGAAAGGCAGGTTGACCTTAAGTGCTGTGTGGCTTTAACCCTGTGTGCTTCTCACAGTTTCTGGATGTGCTGGCAGTGCTGTAAATACTAATTTTAGCCAGCCAAATTTATCCTACTGAAAGAGGCGATAATATAGACTCAGTTTTGTAATAACCCTTTTTTTTGAAAGACTTTGTTCAAGTGCCTGCTTCTGTAGGTTGTTTTTAGAACATAACTGCAACCACAAATTCTCCCACATTTTCTTCAGAGTTGCTGCTTTTATAATTTATTTCTTGAACTGTATTCACTGCATACAGCTAGCAGGTCTTTTTTCATCCAGAGCAAACTTTGTGTAGATTTGCTCTCAGGGACCAGCCTCATTTTCTTCAGTTTTGTGTGTCTAATACCTTATACGGATTCACTGAATTATGCAAGAAATAGTTGATTTTTTTTCTGAAGGCTCTAAACATTATTCCTTGAAAGATAAACCAGAAAATTTAGTGATATTTTGTCCTTTGTATTCTTTAAAAAAACAGTTCAATGTTTTCAGCTAGACCTTGACATTTAAAAAGAAGTGCCAGAGATGCATTTTGTATCTTAAACTCTTTAAGGCTTGTAATACTCTTGAGGAGAGAACAGTATTATAATTTCCAAGATCACAAACCCTGATGCAAAGACTTCTGCTATGTTTATGAGCTCACTTATAATAGAGTTGGATATAACTTTAGTCTTAAAATTTTCTTTGTCCACATAGCACAGGCATGGAAAACCATACTATGCTACATTAATGGAATAGAGACATATATTTTGTTGACCTGAAGGTATATGGAGCACTTATTTTCTTTACTTTCTTTATGGAAGTAACTGATAGCCATCCAAAATGTACACTATCTCAGAAGACTGGAATCTTCATTCCTTGGGTGTAGTTTGGAGGTGGTTGAAATAGAACACATAAAACAAACAGCAAAAAAATAGTTTCTTTCATAGGTTTAGATTCTTCTGGGAATGTTTGAGGACTCACAGTTTCACAGTTGCTAACTATACTCACTGTCATCATTAATGTACATCACATTAAAAAAGCCACAAAGGCAGAAGGTGAATTTTGCAGAGACTGAGAATACTAAAACTTTTCTGTTCCTCCTTTAAATGATTTAAAAGTGGGAATTTTTTCCCTTCTAAACAAATACTGTGATGTAGCTGCACAGAACAAAGGGAAATTATAAATAACAGGGAATTTGCATATGGAATTTTAGGAAGCATTGCTGTACATCTGGTTAATAGTTATTATCTCTGGAACCAAGTTATCTTTTATAGCACTGAAAAATACACCAAACGTCGCCAAAATCTCGAGTTTTTCAGTGCTGTGTCTTGTGTTTATTTGTATGCCACAATGCATGAGATGATGTTTCTAAGCCTAGGAAATTTGTTTTTCAAAGCCTAAGGGAAAGTTCTGTTTTCTCAAGAAGCTTTACAGAGAAAAATGCAGTGTGATTCAGTTTCATAAGTTCAGTTATAAAAAAAAGTTGACTAATGTGTATTAGACATATGTATAGATTTCACTAATACATTATTTGATAAGAAATGTGCCAATGCATTCAAAAATTTTGAAAAGGAGAATGTATTTTCTTTCATGCAACATCTTGAAACCAATTCTTCAGCAATATTGTTTTCTGCAAGCTCAGGCATCTTCAGAAGAATTTTGATTCTTTTGCTTATTCTTCCTACATATTTAAATCTTTCAGCTATATTTTCCAACTCAATAACAATACATTTTTACATTTTTTGTATAATATGTATAACTACAAAAACTTCTGGTTCCTCAAAAGGAAATCTCTGTTTACACTTACAGAAACTAAGATAAACAGTCATATAAAGTAGTTTCTTCATTAGTGCTATATTTCTCAGTTTGATCAACACTACTTGCCAAATGACATTACAAAGGTATTCTAACATGACCACTGTATAT
>VZTN01005526.1:5458-23425 GCA_013400515.1 Erpornis zantholeuca | reverse complement strand
TTTTAGAAGTACCACATTTTAGGTTTTACAAGTACAACATTTATACCCAGTTGAAACTAGAGATCATGATGCATGTTTCTGACTTGATGGGAATTTCTGTTTGTGTCTAAAAGCAGTATAAGTTAGATGTTAACTCTGACACTCTGTCTTTCAGAAGATACCAAAGATACAGAGGTTCCTGCAGTACCTCAGAATAGCCAATTGACCTGGAAGCAAGGCAGACAGTTACTGAGACAGTAAGTAGCATTGTTGGATATTGGTGAATTCATGCTTTTCCTTGCAGTTCGAGGAGCTCTATGAAACAGAGTCACCGAGGTAGGCAAATAGTGATTTGTTTTCCAGGACTTTGTAGTCCTGAGCTTTTTGAGCAGTATAGAATAAGGTTTTCCATGTGAGATGGATAGCGAAGCTTATTTTTCCCTAAGTGATATAACAGTGGCATTCATTTTTAACAGTGAATACTACGTTTCCTTTTTCATCAAATATCCTTTCCTCTTTCTTTCTTCTCTTAACACATCTAGGTATCTTCAGGAAGTAGGTTATACAGATACAATATTGGATGTACGCTCCCAGCGGGTAAGGTCTTTGCTTGGCCTCTCCAATTCAGAACCAAATGGTTCAGTAGAGACAAAGAACTTAGAACAGATCCTGAATGGGGGTGAATCTCCTTCATCAAAACAAAAGGGACAGGAAATCAAAAGGTAAGTGAGGAGATAAGAAATGCATATAGTTTATTTTGCTTAGTCATTGATATGTACTGGTCAGTTCAAATTGAACTTCGCACTGGAGAGTCTCTGAACACCTGTGAACGTAGCTGACCACAAATGATTATGAACTTAACTGAAATAGATTATACATAAGAACATATACACCTATTACATACACATATGCATGTTATACTAACATTATATACAGGAAAAGGGTGTGTTGATGTTGAATTATGTAATATAATCACTTTGGAGTTGCTGTTTTAAGGAAAGAGTATGTTGGGTGGTTCTTTTGTAATAAGGACTTAAGCAGATGTGCAAAGTTCTTCATCCAGCAATTTCTTGTTTTGCTAGTTTTAAAGCTCTTAAGCTGTCAGGTAGCAATTTTGTTTAATCTGGTTAATCTTCTAAATCTCTTCAGCAAGTAAAATGGTTTCTCTCTTAATGTTTTTATTGATATAGGAATTCTGGTGATGTTCTTGAAACATTCAATTTCTTAGAAAATGCAGATGATAGTGATGAAGAAGAGGAGAATGACATGATAGAAGATATTGCAGAAGGAAAAGAAAAACATCGGATAAATAAGAAACACAAAGTAAAAGATCTTTTCTTTTTTTTTGGTAGATCTGAAATTCCCTTTTAAAAGGGAGTTTTTTCTCTAGAGATGGTATAAATATGTAATGTTCAAGTGTTTGTTGCACTTTTGTTATCTGAATGGATTATAAGCAGGTGCATTACTAATAAATTTGGTGGTCTACTTAATACATTACACTGCAGACTTCAAAACAACCAACCAAGCTGTTTACAAATATTAATTCATTGATGAATTGGCCATGTCATCTTCTCTGTGTACTTTGATTCCGAAGCAAATTTAGCACAGTACAATGTGTATCCTTCCCGAATTTTGAACTAGGTAGGAACAATTCCTTAGCGGAAATGAAGTTACGTAATGTGAAAAAAAATAATTTGCTTCCATATCAAATACATGTCTAATTCTTCCTTTTAGGCAATTTTTTACTAAATATATTGAGAACCTATCAGACACTTGTCTCAAATAACCTTTTGTTTAAGGTTCTATTAAGTTGTGTTCTGTTTATGTCTTTAGTTTTCCATTCTAAAACTGGGGCAGGCTTCTAGATAGGATAGATGGTGTTTACCTGTCCTATTTTAATTCTTTCTTCTGTACTGAATCCCCATATTTGGGGTTTCTTTATTTAGAGATACTGATTTATGAATATTGTACTAGCAGTTTTGTTACTTTCTGTTCAGAACAATATTGTGTAGCATGATGACCCTCTGGTTACGTTGGATTTTCTTAAATAGTTGGCAGCATTAGCTTGGTTTGATGCAAGTCTTAAATCTCCCCAACTGATTTGTCAGGAAGGGTTTCCAGCATACCTTGGACTTCTGGTAAACAGATTAGTCAAGCATTGGGTTGAATCCCTTTTTTTCTAAGGCATCAGATAGTCTGATGAAAATATTATCAAGTAAATCCCTAAGCATATATGAAGATCTTACACTCATTTTTGAATTTTGACAAAGCTTGGGGTTTTTTAATAGAAAGCAAAAGCATAATTTATAGTTACCTTTATAAAAATTGTCTCTTTCTGCAAAATAAGAACATTGTGCAAATAACCTCATGTGGAAATTTAATTCACCTGAAGAATGAAATAAAACTTTTCACCAATGCCTTTGGTAGAGGGTTTTTTTTGTTTGTTTTGTTTAAGGTGAAGGTGTGGTTAGAAACAGTAAAAAGACAGTTTTCTTAAAATGCTTTGTATTCCAAGTTTATGCTTGACACTGAAATAAAACTGCAAAGCAAAAAGAAGGAAAGGCTTCTGGACGAGTAGAAAGCATAGTTTGTAAGCCTTCTCTCCAGAGCTATTGCCAGTGCAAGAAAAACAATGAAGTTTTCTAATGGTTATATGTTAAATAAAAATAGTAAAGACTCTAGGGCATGTGGGATTTTTGTTGCTAAAGCTAGGGTCGATGTTCTTCTCATTTCCTAATGTTCACTAGATTGCACTGCTCTCTTTTTTGTTTCTATAAGCTCTAAGTTTCTTTTTCTGCATTTTAAATTGAAAAATGTTTTCCCCTGCAACAAATTACTCAGTGAGAATAGCCTGTATATTTTCTAACCTAAATGCCTATAAAATCTGTTTATGATTCAAATGCAGGAAAATATTTATCTTGCAGATTGGTAATGAAGGTTTAGCTGCTGACCTTACAGATGACCCTGATACTGAAGAAGCTTTGAAAGAATTTGACTTTTTAGTGACAGCTGAAGATGGTGAGGGAGCTGGAGAAGCTCGAAGTTCAGGAGATGGAACTGAGTGGGGTAAGACACTAACAAAAGCATTTAGAAATAAGGGAATACTTGCTCATGATAGTACCTAAGAGTTTTGTAATATGTATTAAAATGGTGTGGATGTGTGGATGAATGTGATGTTCAAACGTTGATGCTTAGAAAATGATCTATTATATGGTGAAACTTTGAAGTACAGTTGCAGTTTACATTTGTTTCAGGTTTTGTTTTTGATTTCAAAACGAAGAGGAGAATACTTATGTTCTTAGATAAGAAAGTTTCTATACCTGGATTAAGTTTGCTTTCAAATACAGATTTATTTTTTTCCTATTTGTTTCTTATCAAGACCTTCAAACTTTTTGTACCTAAGTTAAATTAATTTCTTCAGTGTACTTGAAAAATGGACAATTAGTACTTTTACTTTTCTGAGATTTTTAAATGTTGTTGCTAATATGGTTTGAATTAGTAAAATTTAAAAAAAACCTGAAACCTTTCAAATAGCCCAACTTTTTATTAATAATTTGATGTGAAACAAAATATGTTAAGTCAGAAACTTCTGCAACCTACATGTTTCAAAAGAGGAGGTTGAAAGAAGGAGAAAATTCGTATAGGAAAAAAGAATAGTGACCCATGTAATTGGTATCTGCCTTTAAATGGGAAATTAACTATCTTAATTTCTGCAGTGTGATAAGGACAATTTTGTAGTTACATACTGTAAATCTTGAATTGTAAACCCCAAACTGCCATTAGATCATGTTGTTTGAGTATTTTATGTCACTGTGACAATGGAGTTATCCTTCAATAAACATCTCAGTTAGCAAAGAGAATATAAAGATTTACAGAAATTAAAGTAATGGTACATCTTCCAGGAAAATAATCCAGTCTTGATTGTGAAGCTACCAAGGATTAGAAAGCGTCGTTTCCTAAAAACTAGTATCAAAGGATTAGTTGCCTTTATTTTTAAAACTCGGTCTTATTTCTAGTTGAAGAAGAAATCGAAGAAGATGAAGATGAACAAGTTGCTACCTTTAGTTTTGGTAATAACTGTCTATTTGTAGTGGCATTTTAGTCGCTTGGTGTTGTTCCCCTTTGAAGTTGTTGTTATTTGATCAGTTTCTTGATCATCTTTTCATTTAGGCACACAGGCAGATCTCTTGGTGTAAGATGTCTCATAGAACCTGAAGTAGAGTTTTTGGCTTCATTTGGAACATCCCTTCAAATATATAGCAATGTAGAAAGTTCTGGTTCTAGTATCAGTCTTACTATTGCATATAAAAGGCAAGATAGTTTGATACTGTAATTCATGCAGTCAAAGATTTATCCACAGCAGAATGCTGAAACATACTGCATTGAATTGGCTTTTCCATTGAAGTTCCAAGTCATTGTTTCCAAAGATTACTTTCTCAGGTGTTCTAGCTCTGGCATTTTCTCAAGTAGTTACCTAGTTTTAAGGTCTATTTTAAAAACCAAATTGACCCACCCACTTTTCATAGAGCAGTTTGGATGTTTTTTATTACAGTTGAAATGAACCCATAGCAAAGTGAGGCAGAGCATTTTGAAAGTTTGTACACACTTGTGACAGCTGGTTTAACTGCAGCAATCCCATTGCTACCAAAAAACTCATGTCTTAGATGAGGAAGTGGGAAGGAGGAAATAAAACATAATCCGTGTTTCATCTTTCAAAGTACCTTCTGAGTTTTGCCATATGAAGACTATTTTCCTTAGTTTTTTGTATATTTTGTGAATTACTATTTAAATCGGTCAAAGATGCTCACAACTGTAGTAGCAGTATTTTTTTCACAATATGTCACTGATTTTAGTACAGTTGTTCTTTCCTTAAATGGGCATTTAAGGATACAGTCAGTCAGATCTTGGGGTTGTGTTACTTTTTTTAAAGATCAGTGTAAATATAACAGGGCTTCTTTGTTAACCATCACAAATAACATTTAAATAGTGTCCCACTTAAATGCTTTCTAAAATAAAATAATACACTACGTAAAACAATTTATTTTAGGCTGTCACATTATTTTGAACTCCGTGAAACTGTTGTTACTTCAAATATCCAGGTCCATCCAGTTATTTATTTTGAGGGGAAATTTAATTTAAATTAATACCTACCATTACTTACTAAACAATGGCATCAACCATGAACTTAAATATTTCAGTTAAAATTCAAATTTTTCTTCATTTTGTGGTAGTTGCTCTGTTCTGTTTTCATAGTTTTTTCTTTCTTTGTTTTAGTTTTCCTCTTGTTAGCCTCCTTCTGTCACTTCTTACTCTCGCAAACATTTAAGCATTCTGAAAAAAATGTAGACATTTACATCTCTAATTAGTTATAATGCTTTTATTTAGTATCTGGAAAACAAACATCTGATGCTTAGGCTCTAAACATATTGCCTAGTCTTGCTTTATTAATAATTACAGTACTTAACTGCATGGTATGGTAGGTCCAACTTCCAATATCCTAAAATATTTCAACACCAAACTTGATAGTTACAATTTGGCTGTTAGATAGTTACAATTTTGCTTCTTCAAAGCAGCCACTGAGTGTTTTGAAGTTTGGATTGCTTTGCTCTTCTTCTATATTATGGCTTTTTATTCTTTTCTTGTAAGTGCCTCAATTAACATACTTTGAGTGTTAAATTAATTCCAAACATTGTGATTAAGAGCGTCCTGTCATGCACCATGTTTTACTTAGGAACAGCTTATCTTCAAAATAGTGAAAGATGAGCAAGTTCAAGCAGTGTTAAATGAAGAGTTAAATTATGTGACATACTAAAAAAAGGTTTAGATTTAAAAAATTATAAATTCGTTGTGGTGATTTAGTATCAAGAAAAAATGCATATGTAACTTCAGTTTGCTTAAGCAAACAGGAATATATACATATTGTTATATATTGTGCTACATATTACAGATTTAACATATTATGTAGCCTCTTTATTGTCGGAGGCCTGGGCCCCCGCTGGGGTTGGAACCCCTGGTTCCAGCCCCTGTCCTCTGCCCTGGAGATTTTCTTTCTACTGTTTGTCATGTTGGAAAGAACGAAGTGAGACGTCTTCTTTGCTGTTTTAGGAGCTGTTTATTTTTCTTATCAAGACCTCGTAGGCAGAGGCAGTGTCCTCTGAGGACACCAGGGCAGAAAGGCAATGGCTGCAATTTAGCAGCTACTTTTTATATCTTACTAACAACCATTCAAGAAACAATACGTATCTTATTTTCTTTTCAACACCAGTAAACCCTCATCTTATTGATATGTCTTTTCCCTACTAACTTTTTTCCACCAACCAACACACCACAGGAACTGGTGTCAGAGAAGAGAGGAAAAGAAAGAGGAGAGAGGAGAAGAAGAAAGAAGGAAAAATTACACCCAAAAATCTCCATCTTGTGTCTATATAATACATGGAGCAAGATCCTAAAACTACAACTAAACTCTCTGTGGTACACTAAACAAAAGTCTCTTCACCTCTCTAGTGCCTCCAGGTTCTCCCAAAAATGGAGGGAGCTTCTCCAAAAGCCTAGGTTGCTGGCTAGGCCACTTTTGAGGAGCTCTTGGGGATATAAAGAAACCACCAGAGGAGCAGGAGAAGCTTTCAGGCTTCCCTGGACTCCGACACTTTATCCTGCCTATGGTTTCAGTGACTATCTGTGTGCTCATCACTGGGTTTCTCTTTTCCATGAAACACAAAAGTTCTGTTTCTCAATGGACCATGAGTCAGAGAATGATGGACTCTGCCCAGAATTCTGGGTGGCAGAGTGTGACCAAAATTCAGTCTCTTCTGTCATCTTCAAAACACTTCAAAAAAATAGAAAAATTTAAAGCCAGCCTTTCTCCTGGTCAGTGGACATCCTGGGTCCTCTGTGCTGTCCTGGTATAGTATAGTGCAGGGAAGGTCACTGTTGGTGGGAATTGCAGAGGTCTTGTAGTTCCATAGCTCTGTTCTGAAATAGCTTAATTTCTCTAGGCATGCTGGAGAGAAACACTGCTGGGTTTTTCCTAAAAATCTTGTTTGAATTTTGTTTCACAGCCTACCCAGATAATCTGAGTTTATGTTTTATCTAGTTTTCTATTTACAACCTACATTTCTGCAGCCAGCAGTGTTGGTTTTGAATATTTATATTTGCAGGCTTGTGCTATTGCTGTCTTCTGTTGACTGAATGAGCCCAGTTCCTTCAAATTCTTTGTCTTGATATTTAATGCCCTATTTGTTTTTCACTCTACAGACATTTTCTAAACTTCCAATGTAGAATACAGACTGAACATGTTACTTCAATTTTGGTATCACTGTCCTGGTGTAATGCACTGCACCTTTAAAAATGTACCAAAATTACTTTTCTTAGAAAAGCATTACATTAATGTTACATGTGGTCATCTTCTGGTTCAGTTTAATTCCCTAATCCTTCTCTGCAATGCTGCAACCTAGCTGATTATTTTAATTTTATTAGTGGTGCTTTGGAATTTTTTTTGTTGGTTTTAATTTGTTTTTAACTGAATTTTCTTTGAATTGTGTTTTAGGGGGTTTTCTTTTTTTTCTTTTGATTGGGCATATCCTCTGACTTTCCTTTCTATGCCTCTTGTGTTTTTTAGTAATCACTATTCTTATCTGTCAATGTTTAGGCCCAGCGATCATAAAGATTGAGGTCTTTGTGTTTGCAGTTTGGCAGATGTAGCTGTAGTATGGTGTAGGATGTCATTGTTCTCTTCTCGTCACCAGAGTTCTTTGTGGACAGCTCAGGGGACTCTGCCATTATGCTGCCCGTTTCATGTTTCACTGCCCTTGCCATCTACCTCTTTGATCAAGATTGTTTGTCATTGAATGATGGTAGATGAATCATTATCCCAGGGTATCTGCTCATTTCTTGTCATGTTTTGTCATGAAACATGTACTTGGAATAACTCCTGTTGTTTTTATCCTAAATGCATGTTACTTTGTTTCTGCTGTGTATTACTCCTCTTGTGCACTTTTATAATGGTTATAACTTCAAAAATGGGTACAATCATATTGTAAGTATGATTGGAAGTTGGGAACTGAGGAACTAAGTCTTGTGATTCTATGCCTAAAGAATTTGTGTCCATAAAGGAGAACTGGCTCACAAACCAAGTTTGATTGCTGCCTGGTTGTCTACTAGCAAAAGTGCTTCTGCAAATGATGATTGCCTTGTCTTTAGAATAGGTTTATCTTTTTACTAATTCTAAGTTTCCAGAAATGATTGAGATGGATAGTTTAGGGAAGTGGACACCTAACTTTTCATAAAGAAAAAATAACTCTGCAATATTTGTCAAACAGAAAACGATATGTCTTCTGAAACTACTGTGGAATGTTGTATTTCTGCTAATTATGATTTAATTTCTGGAATGCAGTGGGATGTCCACCTGTGCAAATTATTTTTCTTCATCTTTATGTGAAAAACTGTATTTATAGACTTGTTTCTCTGATTATATGTAGGACCAAGGTTTCTTTCTTGTGCATGTAGAATGAATGCGAAAGGATGCATGGTGGTCTTCATGAATAAACTGGCACTGACTTAGCTTGCATTTTCATGAGATATATTATAGCATGAATGCTTTTATTTGCATATTCAACACTGGCTGAATAATTTCTTAACGCTGTCTTTCTAAAGATGCAGTAATTGTTTCTGAACACCAATGAATGTGTATTTTGAAGTATCTAACATAAACAGTTACTTACGAAGCTTAATTTGTTTGCTCCTTAGTAACAAATTAACGTACAATTTTCAAATATATAACTGATTATATACAGTGCCTTGGAAAACTGTATGAAATGAGACTTTGTATTTTATAAACTTAAAACTGAGACTGCACCTTTAAAATAAAGATTTATTAATAACTTTTATTAATGCTCTTATACAGCTATGACAGTTAATCACCAACAGCTTGCATTGCCAATTGCTGATTTTTTTTCTTTTAATAATATGCTGCATGTAGACAAAGATGACCTGTCCCCAACTGCTGAGGTTTGGGATGTAGACCAGGGACTAATAAGTAAACTGAAGGAACAGTACAAGAAGGAACGAAAGGGGAAGAAAGGGGTAAAGAGTAAGTGCAGATTCTGAATCTTGTAATGCAACACTTTTTTGCCTATCTATATAGAAGACATTTTTTCTCACGAGTTCTGTTTGTTGTTGTTTTTTTTTTTCATTAAACATCATTTCCTGTAATGGGGGCAACCAACTTTAACTTTCTACCTGCTGAATGTGGATATGTCAAAACCTTTGGCAGCCATTTCATAAATAAGAAATGTTGAAAAGGCTAAAAGTCAATATTAAAGAGATGAAGAGAACTAAATGCTTAGGAATGTTAGTGTAAAAATAATGAGCATCTTGAATTTTGAGGATATTCCTATTCTGAGAAGTTTTCTGAAAGGTTTAAACTTTTATCTGCTTCCTTAAGTATAATATTATGATACTGTTCTGGGAGTGGTGGTTGTTGCGGGTTTTTTCAAGGGTGGTATGGTTTTTTATTTGGTTTTTGAGGTTTTTTTTAATATGAGCTTGAATCAAGCTGTAATTGCTATTTATGGGCTCATAATTATTTTTACAGCCCCAGGCTGTAGAGAATAGAGAATTTGAAAATGCCTGTAATGTAAATATGAACTTTTTGGTGGCTTTGTTTAGGAGATGATCTTTATCTTATGGTGCCCTTCACTTTCCTGTGCATTTACCAACATTTTATTTGGTATCCCTGAGTTTTCTGACCTATTTTAATGATGTAATTTAAACCAAACTTCAGGGTTGAACTGCCTGGTAAAAATGCTTTCGGAAATGATGTTATCAACTACACAAAGTTCTTAGTGCATAAAGTGGTTTTTAAATCTATGTCACCATAGAACGGTTTGGGTTGGAAGGGACATTAAAGACCATCTAGTTCCAAGCCCCCTGCCATGGGTGGGGACACCTTCCACAGACCAGGTTGCTCAGAGCGCCATCCAACCTGTCCTTGAACACTTCAGGGATGGAGCACCCACAGCTTCTCTGGACTCCTGTTCTAGTGCCTCACCACTCTTACAGTAAGGAATTTCTTCCTAATATCCAGCCTAAACCTACCTTCTTTTGGTTTAAATCCATTCCATACTTCTGGACTCATTCCAGCAGGCCCATGTCCTTCCTGTGCTGGGACCCCAGAGCTGATGCAGCACTGCAGGTGGGCTCTCACCAGAGCAGAGCAGAGGGGCACAATCCCCTCCCTGGCCCTGCTGCCCACGCTGCTTTGGATGCAGCCCAGGGCCCACTTGGCTCTCTGGGCTGGGAGTGCCCATGGCTGGGTCATGTCCAGCCTCTCACCCAGCAGCACCCCCAGGTCCTTCTGGGCAGGGCTGCTCCATCTGCTCATCCCCAGCCCATGTTGATGCTGGGGATTGCCCCAACCCAGGTGCAGCACCAGCACTTGGTTCTGTTAAACCTCATGAGATTCCCCTGGGCACACTCCTGGAGCTTGTCTAAGTCCCTCTGAATGGTATCCCATGTTGCTTTAGAGAAGCTCCCATGATTGCCATGCTTTTATTTTGAAAGTATTTTTTTAATTGTTTCTGGAGATATCTAAATTTTTTCCTCAATTAGAAAAATTGTTTGGGTATACACTAACTGAATTACATGGTAATTAAAATAACACTTCTTGAAGAATTCTGTAATTATTGAGATTTGAATTTATTTTGTAACACCTAACAATTACAGGTCAGTTAGTGCATGTTGGTTGGTTTTTCAGCATTTTGCATGTCATGTACACACACATAAAAGCTTTGACAAAGCAAAGATTTTCACCTAGTCTTTGCTTTAGTGAGAGCCTGCAGTAGTCATCTGCATGCTAATGTGTATCAGCATTTAACATGTAAATCAGCAGTTGACACCAAATTTCTGTGAAGTTTTTGGTAGGATTAGAAATCGATTTTTAATACTGAAATGGACTTGTTTTATTTGAAATTTTCTTACTAAATTCTTCACATTTTAGACATTTTGAATCATAGTGGCTGCAAAATAACAGGAAGTTTTCTTCATCTAAAGTGATTTTGAAATCTTTTGCTCACAGAAGACAGTGTTTAGGAGACAACTGTGTGTCATGGGGCTGAGAAGTGACATATGTCGTTGTTTAGCATTTTGAGTTTTAAGTTTAAATTCTGCTTTGGGAAACCCTGAATACATATGATCTCACAGGGTGGTTTTTCTTTGCAGATCATTCTGATAGTTTCTGATTAAAAATTGGCCACTAAATCACTGAGCTAATCAAATGAGAGAACTCCGCACACAGAATAAAAGTATGCATTCACGGTTGGACAGATTTACTTAAATTCAATTTTGTAGGCTTTTTTTTTCTCAGCTTTTTAACATTCTGAGACTGAAAATAATGTTGAAGACCTTTATTCCTGCTGCTCATGTCTTATCATTTAGGAGCTTCATTCTGAATGCATCTCTTCTTTTGCTCTTCAGTGTTTTGACTTCTGTCAGAATTTGTTTTGAGCACTATCAGAACTTACCTGCATGGTAGAATATGTCATCATAAACATCAAGCAAATGTGCATGAATTGTCATCTATTGCAATACTTCGAAGACAGCATAATAGGACAGACATTCTTATGGGTTCTTTTGTTGGATATGTGTCTGGTAACTGCTGTAGTCTGTATTTACACTGTGACATACCAGGCAGTCACAGCCCTGGCCTTAGGTATGGAAACTTTTGTTCCACCTCTCTAGTCTGTATCCGTATCATTTCTTTTGGGTGGAGCACCTTAATTAAGGTCATCTTCTGTCAGCACGTATGTTTTCATTAAGTAATGCTCTTGTTTGCTGGGGAGAAAGAGGGTGTCTGTCCAGGTAGCCACCATGTTACATGGAAATACTACCTCTTTATGAAAGGATCTTTACCCCACCAAAACAACAACAAAAATCCACCACCCCACGCTTTCATTTCCTTTACAATGTCAGCTGTCAAATAATGCAAAATCTGTTTATTGAAGAGTTCTTGTGTTGAAAAACGCCAGACGCAGAGAAGCAAATGACACCTATCCTGGATTTACTGTGATGTATAGATAAGGAGTTAAGTTTGATTTCTCAAAAAACAGGCTTCCCTTTTCAGTAATATGCTGGATTTAAGGCCTGTTTCTTGTGTAACTTTGATAAGATCAAGTTACTGTCACTTTTTTACTGCCTGTCACTTTTGCGGGATGTAATAGTGGAGGTGTTGTATATCTCATTTCATACTATCAGGTCAGAATAATGTGTTCTCAGCAATTTGAAAAATAGTTTTCACATTTTGTATATATATGTGTATCTCACTGTTGAAATGAAGATACTTTTACTGTTTTCCTTAGTTTCTTTGAAGCTTTTTGCGTTTTTTTTTTAACTTTCCTGCTCTTTTCCTTCAGTACAATTGTTCTGTACTTATGAAACGGTATCCATCCCATTCACTTTCCTAGCCTTGATTTCTGCAAATAATGTAATAGTTGATAGGAATGAAAACAGATCTGAATTTTACCATCTTCATTACTGTCACCTGTTCTTGACATAAAAGGATCTCTGTTATATTCAGGCTTGGGTTAATACATCTTGGACCTAATAGAACTCTGCTTAAGGCTTCTCAGTCTAAAACTTTTCATCACTGAATATTCAGTTATCTTTTTCACTTTTGATCTCTGAAGGACTGAGATGGTAGTGTAACTTTTGCTTCTGTTCATACTGGGTCTATCAATTTTTCTTTGTCCTTGTCTTTTTTTGAGGGTACAAGAGCTGGTCATCCCATTCGTGCCTTGAACACAGTTGCTTATATGGAGATGGCACATTCTTTTCTTTAAAAATATCTGTGTAACATTTACAATACTTGAACAGTTATATGAAAGTACACTTGCACTTACTTGTAAGCCAGAAACTTGTGTAGTCTTCTGTAGTGGTGGCACAGTCTTGAATATTGACATATTTTTCAGCATGAAATACACAGAAGTTGTTTGGAAGGGCAGCTGCTCCTTTGTAAACCTCTCTCTGCATTGTATGATGGATTGAGGACTGTTCTGAGATTATGCCTGCCTGAAGGGCAAGAAATGCCCAAATATACTGAAAAACACTAAAGGGCAAGGCTGTTAGTCCCCTTATTAGTGACAAACTAAATGAGTGGCTGCATAAAGGTAGTGGAGCAGAGGGGCTACTTCTCTTTACTTCTGAGTATGCTTTGATACGAACTTCTCATACTCATGTGTTTGGCATGAAGGCACCTTGAGAAGATGCTTTTAGATGGAGTAAGAGTTATAAGCCTTTTTTGGCATTTTCCATCAATGTGTTGAACAGTTCATGTGTATCAATGTGTAGAAGACAAATGGTGTTTTATTCTGAAAATCAAAGGGTTCATTTTAGGGACCCAGTCATGAGTTTTATCCTCATTTCATTGGTTGCTCTATAATGTCTTTAAGAATATATCTGTTGCTGGTCACCGTAGGTGCCTGTTTGATGGCCAACTGGAAAAAAGACAAAGACAAGGTTTGTAGTCTGTGTGATGTAGAGATCTGCCCATTTAAAGAGCGACTTTTCTTATATGAGATCTCACCTCTGCTGACAGTAATAATTAAGTATTACACTTTTGAAATTAAATCCTTTCAGTATAGTGCCTGTTAGAAAGAAAGAATGTTGGTTCAAAAGAGATTTCTCATTATTATTTTACACTCACTTCATTAGCTGAGATCACAGGTTTCTAGACTTACTTCTACACGAGAGTAAGACGAAACTTAACTGCTCAAGTTATCTGTTGTGTGAGGAAGACTTTTGGAAGTCAGTTTTGTCCTCAAGCTGCTTCTGGGTAGCAGCCTTTGTATATTTAACTAGAATACTAAGTGTTTCATAAAGGAAAGAAAAAAATACCGAAAGAAGAAAAAATTAAATATAGGGAGTCTTATTACTTGGCAAAATGAGAATGCTTTGCAAATATTAATGAGAATAGTTATATAGCATCCTTCTAGGAGTATGTGAGGTATACTTGTTAAAATTCTACTTCAATAAATAGTTTTTGTTGTCATCCCTCTCGGCAGGAAATTCTCCATTATCTTTAGAGAATTCTGTTACTCATGGATACTTATTTTTGAACACATTGATTTAACCTATTAAGATCTGAAATGATCAGATGCTTTTTGAAAGAGTATCTTTTAGGGTTTAACTGTTTGAGTGAACAAGTTCTGATCTTGATAAGTCACCTGTAGTCATAGTGTTTTAAGTTTTACTTTTCTGACAATAAAGGCTTTGGATTAGTTTAATTTTCCTTTTTAATAAATGTGATACATGTCACCTCAGTATAAGAACTTCTTCACCAATGCGTCCTTTACTAAATGGCCTACAATAGCTCTGCTTGCAGTCCCAGAAGGGCTGTTTTATTGGTTAAAATTTGGTTATGTCTTTCATCATTGTGGATTGTTTTCTTCAAAGAGGTTCTCTCACTGAAATACACTTTATGATTGAAGCTCGACTTTTTGACATGGAATGGATTTAGCAATTTTAAAATACTTTAAATTATACTATTTTTGTTTGCTGTTGTCTACATAATAATTAAATGCACATATAATTCAGAAGGCTTTGTTTCTAGAGGCATGCTCTTATACAATACACATCTGCCATTTCATACAGTGGTGGAAGCAATCTTGCTCTTGTGTTTAACAAACACTTCATACAATTTAAATTTAAATACCATTCAAAGCAGGGAAAGTTAATTGTTTGTTGCACCCCCATTATGAGTTGTCTGTACTTTTGCTCTCATTTTAAAGCTTATTTTTAATTTCCATTCTGTTTTTTAATGTTAAATTGTTTGGTAAAATTGTGTAATATTATTAGAAAAAGTGCAATTCATACTTTTTTGTTTAATAGTGAATGTTCGTTTAATATTTGGCTTGAGTTTTCAGTAGGGCTGTAAGATGATTTTTTTTCTCTTTCCTACAGGAAATTGTAGAATAGATCTGCAGAAAACAAAGGAGTTATTCTTTGATTTAGTGAATTAAAATTGTTTGCATGTAGTTTTCAGATTTGACGTATTAACTCCTGCTTCTGATTTCCAAAATATTACTAAACAAAAGCAAAGCACTATTTATTTTAAGGAGGTCCCATCGGTAATTATTCTTATTTAATGGATTTTTAGACTTCAGTCAAGTCAAGCGGTGGCAATCAAATGAATTTTTTGCTGCTGACATTAATTTACAGGAGTCAACAGGACAAAACTTCACGACATGATAGCTGATCTGGGCGATGATGAGATACCCCACATCCCTTCAGGAATCATTAATCAATCTAGGTCACCCTCTTCTAGAATGACTGATCATGAAGGTGCAAGAGCAGAGGAAGGTACAAAAAATTCAGCTACTTACTATATTTCAGGAGATTTCTTTTAGAGAGCACACACTGTAATTTTATTCTCCCCTCTATAAAGCTTAATGCACTTGCAGATTGCCACATTATTTTATTTGCAATTCTTCCCAAATGGTTTTGTGAGAATATGGCTTGAGTTTCTGTGGCTTATCATAACTCACCATTATTTCATAAGTATTTTTAAATAACTTCATGTACAGCAGTGTGTTCTGACACTATTCACTATTAAATCCCTGTTTGCAGACCCTCCTCCCCCCATTAGCAAATCCTTTCACAAATAGGTTGTTATTTATTGAGGGGAAAAAAGGTGAGTATTAACATTTGATGAATAGTTTGATTCTAAAATGAAAAGTGGTGATTTAAGTTATGGGACTAATTAGTCTCTTTTCCTCAAATTTAATGTTCTCCCCTTGGTCTACATACACAAGTTTACAAAGGCACTATGTATTTCTTTACAAAGTATTTGTTTCAGTTTCAGGTTTATCTTTGACAGTGGAAATTAGTGGCAAGCTAGTATATCTAAACTCGACAACCTTGTATTTGGCTTTTAAGTTTTTTGTTTTAAAGGAATGATTTTCTTGTATTAGCTTTGAAATTAACATACCATTAAGTAAATTGTCCTCTACTTAGAACATAATCTTTCAAAATACTCAGGTGTATTCAGATTTGGCTCTTTTAGGATGATCTGTGACCCATAAGCCCTGGCACAGTATCAGCTATAGCAGAAATGGAATTTGCATTACTACTAATTCCAGTAATCTGTGGGTTCACCTGTTCTTCTTCACCCTTGACCTCACAAATGCCTGTCACCAGGCAAGCAGAGAAAAAAACCAAACCATGTTTCAAGGAGGTTTTTTTGCTGCTCTTGCAAACTGTCATTTTACAAAAGTCATCTTTTTTACTGCCTTCCTTTTCATCTTTGTTTTTATTTCCGACTTCAAGATGAACAAGTATCAAATTTACTTGTGGAATACAATTGGAAAATCTACAGGTGAAAATCCACTTGCTAAAACTTGTAGATACACATTTAGGTTGTATTTAGGTTTAATGTTTCCAGGCTTTAGGTTGCCTTTTAGCTGTGTTTAGGTATTAAGGCCATGTGATACTACAGTTACAATTTTCTAGGTTGGTCTTTGGCTGCTTCTCTTAGGCCATACATGTCGTGCTAAGGAACACAGACCTTGTTATGGACAGGGCTCTTGTCTCAGGTAGAGGCTTTACATCTAAAATAATATTGGAAAAAACAATATTTTCGAAGAAATAGATGCAAAAATTTGAAATTGACAGGAACTGGCTTTTAGTGCCTTATTCTTGTAGCACAAACACTGTGTTACCCTTCAAGTAAAGATTGTTCACACTATTCAAATAAACTGCTTTCATCTTTATATTTTCATGCTATTTCATGTGTCCATATGTTTTTAACTTGTCGGTGTAGTTTGAGCTTTATTCATTAAGAGTAGTAATATTAATATCTCTATCATCTTACCTGTGCATTTTTGTTTCTGCATAGTTTTTAAATTTGAGTACCAGAGTGTAAGTTCTGCTATTTCTATCCTGAATGCTGTGTGGCTTTTTGAGTTTTTACTGTGGTGCAAAGCTGCAAACAAACAGGCAGTGTTGTATTTGAATTCCTTCTAGGTTAGTTACAAGGCCAAATACTTCATTATCATAAAATACAGGTTTTGCACCATGTGGTACAAATACAGGTTTTACTCTATTATTTATTCACCTGTATTTTAAAAGCTGATTTTGCAGATAACTTAAGGCTTTCTTCCTGGACACACTAGCCTATGCTGATGGATTTTATTAAACCATGATTTTCTTGTGACTGGATGGAGGTTTTATGCTACACTTTGAAATGTTTGAGTTCTGAGGTAGTTGTTGATAATTTTTTCTTGAAGAGGGGTTCAGGGAGGAACTGACTATAACTGGCTTTTACACCTCCAAAGGTGTGAGAGTTTGGTTTTCGTTGGGGTTTTTTATTTCACACTCAGCTGCCAGGGTAAATATGATGTTATGCCATAATCACACATAATAATTTTGTCCGTGAGAAATTGGAGCTTCCATTTCAACATATTGTATGATTTTGAGAAATGATATCAACATGACTTTTCATCCAGTATACAGAGAATTGCTTTCTTCACTCGTTGTTTTTAGTTTTAATATCTATAGATTATGGAGGTGTCAGTCTACAGATTGACAAAAAAAAGCAGTAACAGCTAATTGCTTGGGTATGAATAGCTACTTTTGGTATACCACATATTAACTTTGTGGAAAATGAGGTTAAGATGTCCTGGTTGTACAGTAGACAACAACAGCCTATATGAACATATATATCTGATCATAGATTAAAGTAGTTTCGGTTTCTACAGATATTACTGCTTGATTTTGACTTAATTATGTATGATGTCAAGAACTTGAAGGTAAGAAGTGCTGGTTAGGATTGGCTAAGCAAATATTTAATAGTAGGATTTTATATTTCAATATTTATTTCACCGTTTCACCTACAAAGGAACTTGTACTATCACATTTTTACTTTATATTTATTGATTGCATACTCACTTAAACATTTATATTATGCTACAAGAATGATATTGTACTGTGTGTTAGAAA
>VZTN01005494.1:4368-18814 GCA_013400515.1 Erpornis zantholeuca | reverse complement strand
CTTCTCAGTGGAGCTCATAGAGGGGCTCTGAATACACCTTTGAATTCATCTTTCTAGTTAACTTAAAAACCCAGTTGGTCAAGTTGCCACACAAATATTGTCAAAGGCCCAGAACTTATTCCCATGAACTCCAGGCATTAAATGGTGACTGATCACAAATTCCTATGGAGAACAAGGACTTTTTTCTACCTTCAAGTGATAAAAGGTTTTACCATATCCAAGCATGTCTTCTTGTAGGCTGTTATTGCAAGTTCAGATTACTTATCTAAGTATCTGGCTTTTGTCACGTAGAATGAGCAACTCCAGTGACAAAACAAAGGAAAATGGAACATGGAAGTGAGGAAAATCCTTATTGGAGCAATAGATGTGTGGACTTCAGAGGCAGCAAGAGGTTAATGTTCACTGCTGTTTCAGTAAGTGACTTTCAAGAGACTGAGATTTCACTGTATAGACACTGATCTAGTTTGCCGTTCTGAAGGCAAGGAAAAGCTGGCTGAGTTAGGTACCTACAATTAGGAGAGTTGACTAAGCTTATGTCTTTAAAATAGGCAAAATGGAAGAAAAAAAGTACAATGTACATGCTGTTCCTGCTGTCAGAATAAGTATTATTATTGCACATGTGTGCAACTTTTAAAATATTTCTATTTTTAAGCAATTTTGAAAGTGCCAGGTCCATCTATTTTCTGGCTTCACTCATGCAACTCTGAAGCCAAAGAAATTGGCATCCTGAATGTTTTAGAAAGCCTTAACTTTTGTAGGAATATGCACTTTGACCCTGACAAATGGCAAGAAAAATAAATATATTCCGTACAGTTTTGGCATAGAAGTTTCATTAAAGATTTGTGCCTCAGAACATAAATGAACTCCACAACTAACTTCAGTCACAAGAGCCAATAGTTGGATGGCTGCCAAAATTAATCGGAACTGTTTTTTCAGGTTGACAGCACAGTGCTGGCAAAGGTAATTGTGACTGAAATTAAGGGTAGAATCCTTTCTAAAAAATTGTGTACTAGCAATGGCTAAATAAAGTACTGTGTGTATCTTATATTCTTGTTCTATTTTTCTATTATCAAATCAGACTTTAATATTTTGGGACCCTAAAAACAGCAAAAAGAGACTAAGGTATTAAAATTTACTAATAATCTTATTTTTCCTAATATATCCACAAAGGAGCCATTATGTAGATTATGTTACACTTAACCAAGGTGAATCATGTATTTAAAAATCTCTGACCCAGTCTCTTTATGGCATTTAAACATACGTGTGTCTTTTACGCCCTTGAATAGTCCCAGTAACTCACAAATGTGCTTACTTTCTCTGCTGAATCATTGCTTTGTTTGATATTCTTCTGCTGCATTCAGCATTCTGCTTAATAACAGACAGCAGAGAGCTGAGTATTGTAGGTTTTTGTATTGGGTTTACGTGGCAAGGTTTTGGCAGTGGGGGGAGGGCTGCCAGGGTGCCTTATGGGAGAAGGTGCCAGAAGCTGGTATGCTCTTAAAAACCAGGAAAATTTTGTAATGTTAGTGCAAGCATTACTTGCATTAAGAACTAATTTTTAAAAAGAGTCCTAAAGAGTCATGTCTCCATAAACCAACTACCATTTTGTTGGTGTTCTGAAAACATTTTTATTACAAAATGCTTAAGGATTAATTATTTATAAATCTCTTCTGATATAAATCAGAAACCAATCATTTATCTCATTCAGGTAATAGAGGTAAGAGACAAGGCACTCTTTTATTTTTAGTTACAAGTGGAAGGTAATCTGCTGTAACTATCTTATCTATTGCTTTTCTGTACCATTTGACGTCTTCAATAATTTTGCATGCATTTCCTTGATTTGATTTGCCTGTTCTGATCAGTTTTGGAAAAGTAATTTTTTTCACCTTTTCTGGAAAGGAGAAAATGTTCTTACTTCATTTACTGAAAATTTATTACATGCACCACTAAGATAACTAGAAATATAAACTGAATTGTAAAACACAATGCTTAGAAGCATACCAGATGTTCTCAAATATGTGGGAAACTCCCAAAGTGCAGAGACATCATCAGCAGTCCAACTAACCCAGTATTTTAACAGTCTGGAGGGCCAAGATATTTTAAAGTATTTTTCAATTTTCTGGTTTGTTTCAATTACTCTTTTTTCTCCATACATATTTTACTTGCTCAGAAAATCTGGCTCTGTTTTGTGGCAGTCAGTCTGTGATTATAACTAAAGCTGAAATACTGCTACTTGTCTCAACCAAATAGTTTTCTCTTTAAATCCTGACTTTGATTTCAAATACTGCAGAGTAAAATCAGAGACTGGAACTGTGTGATGGATGGAAAATATTTGACTTCTGCACATGAAAAANAAAGAAGGCATCTGTTTGATCAACCTATTTTCAAATAACTATAATTTGCATATTCTTTCTTATTTTAGTAGTTTGTGGGTGGAAGCAAAATAAGAAAACAGATGCTTATCCTGTTATGAAAATCATAAGGAAATACCCTTTGCCCATTGGAGTACTTTGATAAGTAGGGTTGCAAGAGATGTCAAGCCTTACTAAGTGTATTGTGGAAACAATCCTTTTCTATTGTCCCATAGTAGTTTATGAATTGACTGTGCACAGAAACCACATTTTTTCTATTTTATTTTCCTGTTCCTACCTCCTAGTTAGTGAAAAATAGCAGAGTTGGCTCCCTTTCTTTTTGATAAAAAACTTTTAAAAATAGAAGTGCAAGGCCACAAATCACTAAGATGCATTTTAGTGTACTGTGGGTACAGGACTCTGAGAAAAAGAGATGTTGTCTAATATTTTAAGATCCTTTCTAAGAGTATTAAATCACTGGATTTTCCTCCATGCCTATTTGCTTCTCTTGCTTTCTACAAATTCTGCTTAATGAACTATGTAGTATCACTGAATTTATCAGAATAAAATATACATCTCAGCAGAATCCAACCAACGTGAGTTGTCTTGCCAGCTTAGGCTAATCAGATCCTCAGAAGGAACAAACTCTTATATTTACATGAGTAGGCAAACATCTACCAGCTCAGATAAGAAGGGACAATTTTGTGATGACACCTTGATAAAACACTGGCAGTATGCTGTTGCAGTTAGCTCTTCCTTTTTGGTGTTATTTAACAATGTTTGCCAAGAGTAAATATCAACTGGCTGTGGAAATTCAGTTATCTAGGAAGTGGTTCATCCAGGACACAGCTAAGATATATTGCTGGATTGTCTGGAGAAATCATCATTAGGTGGTTTATTGACTAAATACAAGCTCATAACACCCAGCCAAGACTTCAGCCTTGCTCCTTAGAGATTAGCAGTCAGTGCTACATAACCCAAGGCTCCTTGAGATACTTGCAGCTTACATCAGGGGGTTGGGACCTTTAATCCTTCCTCTGAGCTTGGCTCTTGCTATCAGATCAATTCCCCTGACAAGAGACAATGGATACCACCAAGTAGCAGGACCTCTACTGAAGCTGAAGTTGCCTAGTGCACCTCTGAAATATCCATCATCCTAAGTGATGCATTAATCTTCATACTAAAGTAGTATTTTTCATTAAACTGGATAAACTATTACTGGAACTTATTTGCATTAGAAACAGCAATTTGAAGGAGGAGTTGAAGAAAGATTTAGATAATAAAGAGTGAATCCTGAATCCTTTATCACAGTAAATATTTTAGGCCTTTGTTACAAAACTGTGCTTATCAATTTCCTTATGTCTTTTTGATGCTAATTACTCAGTGAAGGAATGCCCCATAACTAAAGCCACTTCACCATGGCAAACTAGCCATTGTCTTGTTTTCTATCCTTCTCAAAGCTCCAAGTTGAAACCTGGGACAACTTCCAGCTGAAAAAACCCTGCTTCACATCATCAGCAGCTGATTCCCATTGCCCCATCAGGCTGGCTGGAATAGCTGAGAGAAAAAGCATTCAAAGGATTCCTTGAGGGAGAAAAATAAGATTCCTTATTTTTTTCCTGTAAAGCCTACTGATGTCTTTATACCACCTTTACATGCTGTCTATTAGAGCATAGAAAACTTGCTGAAGAAAGGAAGACAAGACAATAAACTGTCTCAATCTTGCCAACACAACTGAGAGCAAAAGAGAGAGAGAAGGACATTAATGGCCTCCCAGACAGTAGAGCAGGAGGATGGCAAAGTAATTGTCACTGTGTGTGATGAGTGACAGAGAAAAAGACAACAAAACCTAGAAAAATCCACCTCCCAGAGGAGAGGGACCACTATGACAAAAAACTCATCTATATCCAGCTCAGGTTCAGGGCTAAGGAAGGGGAGGCAATAGACAACAAATAGAGAAGGATATGTCCACAAGATTTCTGAAACCAGAAAGGATAGATTCAGGTAGTGAGTAAAATTGCAGAAAAACTCATGGAGATTGTACATTAAAAATTTTAATTTAGGAGAACCTATGTTAAATGGACCATGCCAGGGGTTCTACCAGGACCAAATGAGTGAGGTGAAACAAATCAAGTACTTCATTGCAAAGAGCTGGTAGACTTAATAATCTTTCAGGAAAAGCAAGTAAGTAGAAGGCAGAAAGTCGAAAAGATCATGAGAGATTACAAAATCAGTGGAACAGAAATTTTGAAATAAATGAAAGAAATGGAGTTGAGATTTGTATACGAAGTGGACTCCGTGGGTGTTGTTCTTGAGCGAAAGTGATTATTAGGTTATTATCACTGAAATGGAGCATAAGTAGTCATAAGAAAATTTTAGGATACATTATTTTCTGACAGGAAGAAAATCTGGAGTGGTTGCACAGAAAGGCAAAAGCAGAATAAGCTGAGAGAAGAAAAATTATAAAAAGCTTAATGGATTGTGGGAAAAATAAAAAGTGTAGAGCAGTTAGAGAATAGAGGAAAATATTAAGAATGGGTAGACACACTAGGATGTAATTTTAATTATATAGTTAAATGAACTGTAAATTTCAATCAGAGTAAATGGTTGAAACTTTGAAGCATTAAAAGTGAAATGCAATGCCCAATTTATCTGAGAGATCACTCTGATCTTGTGTCTATCTTTCCTCATGCTATCTGTGGAAAAGATGTAGTGATAAGAGTCTAGAGCTAACAAGGCCTCACAGCTTTGAGGTTTTAATATATTTGTCATTTAAGACCTCTCCTGTATGGATTTAGCTATACTGGAAGACAGAGCACCAGTGGTCAGCCAACACCAGAAATCTCATCATTGCCAGAAGTGTCAAAATTGCATCAAGAGGAGAAATAATTGGGATTTTTAGTGAAAAAACCTGTAGAGAAACTTCCCCAGTGTGCATTCACAATTTAGAATGAATCACTACCTTCAGAAAATTTTGGCTGAGTGTTATAAGCAGAGAAGAATATTAGAGATTTTGCTGGAAATCCCCATACTTCAAATGCTAAATTAGCTATTAAATTTAGTAGGATTGGAAAAGTGATAAAAGCCTAATACCTACACTGTAGATATTAGATATCTACTATTGTAGATAGAAGCTAGACAGTGTAGGTAGTTTTCTTTTAAATAAGTATAGAAAAAACCAAAGATAACTGTTTTCAAATGAGTAGGAAATTGTTAAATTAACTCCAAAGTTGATACAATAGCCTAGAGGTGAAAATTTTATTTAAACTTTGACTTAAAATATATTTGCTTTCTGTATATTGATAACACTTTACATCAGTGATGCATAAGGTATGTGGAAAATAGAGGCTTAATGATATATTTGATAGAAAATTGGTGCCTTTTTTATTTATTGCTACATTAGTAATAAAAATATGTGCAAACTATTTCAATCTTTTTAAGAAGAAAACAGTCCAATAATTTTCAGTCAAGATTTTTTGTGATATAGTTTCCCTTAAAATACCTCCGTCTGTTGAATCAGCATCTTCTGAGAGTAATTTCGAGGGCCTATTTCTAACAATCTTCATATTTCTTCTATACAGAAATGAAGAGCTTTCTTAGAGAACACTACTCACTGATGCCAGACGGCAGATGAACCAGTGGGATATTACAAAGAGGTGTGCATCACAAATGTCTGGTGCTCTTTCAATATAAATGAGCTCTTCTTTGAAAAGCTTCAGCTGAAGGTCTTAACTCCTGAGGATAAATATTTCAAATCCCTCTGTATAGCATCTGCCAGTAGGTACTTGCCAAAGACCTTCATCTCTTCATTGATTGCATAGGAAAAGTAGGTCTCTAATTTGGCTTCCCTCACAGACCCTGCTAAAGTCAGACATCCACAGTTTCTTAGGTGCTGAGTGGGAAAAGGTCACTGACCTTTCAAAATGTATTTAAAAATTCACATTCTTCCTTACATCTCTTCTGGAGTTACTCCATATTTTAAAAAAAACCTTCTGGGATATGACAACCTGTCTTATGCCTCTTCTAGAAAATGTTTGAAAACCTTTCAGTTTTTTCAGTAATTTTTAATATTGAGAATTAAACACAAAGTAAAAGATAAATCTTGTCTTGTGGAAAGAACAGTATTTTGTCCTGATGATTTGCATAAAAAACAAAGGTTTTTAATGGAAATCATCACATTGGCTACTTGAAAAGGCCCTTTTTATCACTATTTTAGTAGAGTTCTTCTGAACTTGAATTCTAGTAAACTAGAATTCTATTTTAAAACCAACCCATGAGGAACCTAAACACATCAGAAATTAATTTAAAACAGGAAGAATTGCTAACAGAAATGTCCTAGAAATATTTACTCAGTGATAATTTTTATACTTATTTCCTTCCAACTGTACCTTCAGGTCAGATTTAATTTTGAATAAACTGTAAGCAGAACAGAGTATCAGGCATAATTTTGCATTTTCTTTAAACATAACCTAGGTACAATTTCTTTAGGCTCTTGTTTCTGCTTGCAGCCTTTTGAGAGTTCCTCTAATGAAATGCAGAAAGAAAGGGATGCTATTCCCTTTGTGTTGTTCATTAATACTGGAAACTAAGTTGGCACTGGGGACTAAAGTGCTTCCCTGTTTTCCATGGAGCTCTTTCGCTGTTCAGCTCTGCAGTGATATTAACCATAAATGGAAAGATACTTTTTAGCCCTTTCAGGAAGTACTGATAAAGTATTCTTTGGTGAGGTTACACATCAGTCGCATCAGCAGTCTTACAGCTGTTGGAAGAGGGCCTCTGGATCCTATTAAAACTGTATTAAACCCTCCTATGCTGTTACCAAGATTTGGTCAATCATTATGAAACAAAATCTGAGGAATAACAGGGTCAGAAAAGAGTTGATAAGCATAGGTTGGAAACAGCCTGGGAATGCTAGAGGAACATTCCTTTGTTGTTTAGAATTACACACTGCAGTTTCAAATAATTCTCCAGTATATTTTGCTGACACCACTGAGAGTAGAGTAAAAAACTGTCATAAGAAATCCTGAACAATTACATTACTGCATTGCTCCAGTTCTGGGCTTTTATTTTGTTCCAGAGAATTTTTCTGTGCCTTCATATATGACTTTGAGAAGCCCATTGGTCAATATTTTCTTTTGCTATTTCTCTAGGAATGAATTGGAAGACATATTCAAATGTGTGAAATTATTCTATCTTTCAGGTTTGTAATACATTTATACCAGAGCAGGACTCTAATACATAGGTCCTGACAGGGAGTCAGAGTGTTGCCTACATCTTATTTCTGGGATCTCTCCAAATGGCATTTCAGATGCAAGAAATATTATAATATGTAATTAATTTTCATACTGGTGACTATCAAATTAAGTTATTTTAAATGTTAGAACTGATAATAGAAATGGTCAATCATATCTACCATTCAGCTTCAGTTTTAATGAAAATTGACATCTAAAATTGAGTTTTATTGGGGCTACTCCTTATGACATTTATTACTACTCATAATTTTGCCTTCATTTTTATACTTCCTTGCATCATTTGGTATTCTCTATGTATAAGTCTAGCTGAAAATCTTGTGAAGAAAAAAAATATTGAGATTTAATTACAGTTTTAATATATATTTGCACAATTCAGCCTCAAAATAAAGGTGTAAGACTTGCAGAAGCACAAATTATTTATGAAAATAAGCAGTGGAATTTACCAATTCTTTACTGAAACCAGTTTCATCAGACACTTGTTTCTGCAATGACCAGAACTGTTACTTTTGTAATTTTCACCACTGTCTAAACTGAAGTAAATCAAATGTTCAGGTTCAAGCTAAAATTTATCTTTTGCCTAGATTTTTTCTAAGCAAAACTAAATGGGTATGCAATGCCTAAAGGTGTAGGAGGCATGGATCAGGCACAAAATACATATAGTAAGTTTTGAAAATTTTGCTTTTTTATTTTTCGTATTAAATGACTTGTGCTTGCCACACCTTTTATTGCATAGAGATGTATTTTCATGAGCAGTTTGCATGAAATGTCAAATCTTTGACATCTAAATTTTCTCTCACACTAGCACTTTGCATTTCAAGACAAAAACCCATCTCCAAACAGTTTTGTTGAAATATTTTTAGATCTTATTTCAGATTTGTCTCCAAAGAAATTATTCATCTCTACTATATTATGTTTCTTAAATAACATTTCCTTTACATTTGCCTCATCATCAGAAAAAAAAAAATTGCATCCATATTTCTACTTACTTTGCTTGAGATGCTCTCTTTTGCTTTGTGGGTCAGCAGAATCACTTCAATTTTTGTTTTTCCTGAATAATACACACTTTCTCCAGAGCTGAAAGTACAAAACAAGGTGTTGCATTGATTTCCCTTTGATTTTTCCATCTTTGAACTGGTGTTTAAGTTTCCTCATGCTTCAGATGTGTCAGGTGGATCTTCTGAAGCAAGGGAATTGACAGTGTTTTCCCATTCATTGTGCGTGTATCATTCTGACACCAGCCATGAGAACTACTCTGTCAGAATCTGTCATGGGGGAATACGCAAACACTTTCCAGCAACTCCATTCTCTGCATGTAACACCCAAATAGAGGCTTTCCTTCTTTTTTCATTTGATTTGAACAAGTAATAAACAACATGTTTTTTGAGAACAATATAATCATGAAATCATTTAGGTTGGAAAATACCTCAAAAAGGATAGAATCCAACGTTTGATTGAACACCACGTTATCAACTGAACTATAGCACTAAGAGCCACATCCTGTCACTTCTTGTACATTTTGAGAGATGGTGTTCCCACCAACCCTGCTGGGCCTGTTTCAAAGCCTGGCCACCCTCTAGGGTGAAGAAATTCTTCGGGATGTCCAGCCTGAACCCCCACCTTGGCACAACTTGAGGCCATTTCCTCTTGTCCTGGCACTGGTTGCCTGAGAGAAGAGGCTGACCCCACCTGGCTACAGCCTCCTTTCAGGCTGTAGAGAGTGATAAGGTCTCCTGAGCTTCCTCTTAAACACGCCAAACACTCCCAGCTCCCTCAGCTGCTTCTCACAGGACTTGTGCTCCACACCCTTCATCAGCTCCACCGCCCCTCTCTCCAGCACCTCAATGTCTTACTTGTAGTGGGGGGCCCAGACCTGGACTCAGGATTTGAGTTGCAGCATCCCCAAGATGACCATGCTGTTTTAAATACAGGAAATCAATTGATATATTCTCCAATCCTTATTGTGAAATCAACATCTACGAGTGTATGATGAGAAATTTAAGGATACAGTGGTGTGTGCAGTTGCCCTTGAATTGGAACAGCAGCAGGTGTTCACAGAGGGACTGTTGAATCAGTACAGACTAACACATGGTTTCCCACAAAAAATTGCTTTTTCAAAGAGAACTGTTTAGTAAAAAGGGTCCCAAAATGGCAAACGTCTTTTGAAATGATTGAGAAGTGGACAATTTTTGTTGTAAATATTAATAGACAAATTATCTTTATAACATGGATTAAAGCTTTTCAACTTTCCAGACTTCTTAATGACATTTGCTTCTTCTTACACATAGCTTAAAGCATTTTTCTTGATTTTCAGGAGAAGGGACACTTGTACCAGTGTTTTTTATGAAATTGCAGCCTTTATGGAATTCTGCTTTGTCAGTATTTGCAAGTCCAGATGACAAATTCACCACCTTCCACACTTTTCTCACATCTTTTACTCCAGATTAATTTAGCTATCCACATCACTCTTCCAGCAACCTCTTCCACGGCCATTATGAGCTACCAGCTAGTCAAGTGTGCTCCAGCCAACCTGGACATTGCATCATTCACTGTTAACCCACTTAGGAGTGCATTCTTGCAAGATAGTCCTGAAGTCATACTGGAAAGATTCAAGAGCATTAATATTCTCTAACAACAAAAACCTAAAATCTACCATTTTGAATATAGATGTCAGATTTTCATCAAGTCGTTCATTTAGAACCAGTACTGGCTGGCCATTATAAATTAAAATAGACAAATATGTAAAACTAGAAATCCTGACTGCATCTCTCACAGAGGAGAAGAGCCTTCCCAGAACACAGAAAAGAGAATGCTCACATGTCTCCTTTTGAGCCCTCAGAAAAACTCAGATCAATTAATCCTCAGGATGCTGCCTTTCAAGTCATCCTATTCACCCCTCTCTCACTTCAATATTCCTCTAAAATCCTTTGTAAGCTTTTGGGGTATATTTCATTTCAACCATAAGTAGAATTACTCCTGTTTGAGCTTATGGAGAGAAGATTCATCCATAGTGTTGATGCTCTGCCTTTTGGTAAATATATCCTGAAATACAGAACAAGGTCATTGGTGCTTGTTTAGGTCTCCTCTCTGAAAACAAGAATCAAAAAAAATAAAGCAATGAAAATAAAAAATAGAGACCTTGGGCAAATGTACATAGCAAAATCACCTTGATACAAAGACAGTAGAATAGCTACAAGAAATAGAGCACAGATTGTAGTCAAAACATTTTATTTTCATTACCCAAACTATTTGCTTCTAATTTCCTTTATGACTTAAAAGAATTTGCAGGGCTTTGCTGTGGATTCTTGTATAATAGGCTCATGTTTTTGGCTATGTTCTAAGGATGAGACCAAAGTGGTAAAAAAATGAAGGATTTTTTTTCTAATTTTCCCACTTTTCAACCCAATTCCTCATGCTTAGCTAGTGCTTTTCATGTTGCCTGAATCACAGTCATTTTTCACTCCCCACTTTTCTGCACGTTCTGCCCTTTTCTTCCATCCATTAACTCAGCAAGTAGAGAAGCACTTTGTAGAGATGATCCTGTTCGTTCTTCTTGCCTACAGCAATGAGAATTTCCAGGAGGCCATCCACCCATAGACAGGACAAAGCCAGACCTGCCTTTAAGCTGTTATAAGCCAAATACACCCAGCTAGGTGTATCTGTAGGCTTCTGTATTCATCATTTAAATATGTTGCTGAGTTTTGCATTTTCTTCATAGCATTTCCATCTCTACAATAGTGGAAACAGAAAAAGAAAAAACATTCTGGTAATATTTACTGATAATTTTTATTCTTATCTCTTTTAGCTTAGCAGAATCTTTATTGCCCACATTGTTACCCTAAAATGGATTAAATTGGTAGCTCAAAATATCTTACATCTGTTAACTTTTCTTTTTGCATTTTGCAACTATCCCACATAATTTACATTGTAAGAAATTGGAGGTCACCATATTGTTATAATGTAATTAAACAGCCCAATAATTCTAGCAGTTTCTTTCAGATAGGAGCATGTTAAAAAAGAAATATCCACAGATGAAAAAATGAATTGACTTTGGTTTCTGAAGTTTATTTCTCTCATTAGGCATTACAATAAGTCCTTCACATTCTTATAGCAAATTTTAAGTCAGAGTGCTACAGAAAAAATATTTTTCTGAATGAACAGATTTGGAGGGTGATTTTCATAAGTACAAATTTTATTTAAGCTCCCAGCTTTCACTTGAAGTCCTCATGCTTTGAATCTCTCCTCCTCAGTATATAATGCCATCTGAACTGTTGCTGATGTCAGTTTATGTTACATAACGAAAAAGCATATACTGATTTATCTACAAAAATATCTTTTATTTGAGTGTCCATGTAGAAAAAAAAGTGAGAACATGAAGTCACTGGGTAAAGTAAAAGAAACCCTGCCTATACGATTCATTCAGTTCTGGGAAAAAACATGCAATCTGTTACTGCCAGCCATACCTAATAGGCAAACAGCAAATATTTTCTGAGCCATTATTTCTTGGCTTTGCCTGAAACCTTAGACATGTCAAGCTGATTTCAGTGATTTATTTTAGAACCACTGATTACTAGATTAATTTGATTTGGGGATTACACTATAGCCAGCCAAGAGAGCGCCAGAAATGAAAAATAATTTTGAAATGCGGCAATTACTGTATCTGAGAGTCATTGATCAGGAGGAAGACCAACATAATTTAAGAGGACATGGAGACACCCTCCAATGCAGAGAAAGGCAAAGCAGGAGAAGAGTATGACAGGCTGTCAGTTAGTTCTACAGATATCCCAAAAACATCTTTACTTGTAAGGGAAGTTTGTACATCTGCTTGAAGTTGAAATTAACTATGCTTCCATTTTTTCTATGTAAAACCAACAATACCTCTGAGACCATTTTATTTATTTTCATTTTTCCCTGTCCTTCTCCAAGAAAAACTTAAATCATCACTAACTTCCTGTAAACATCTATTATTATATACAAGTCATAAGAAACCTGATTTCTTTTTTAAGTGATTAATCCAAAGTCTTTTCTCTCTAAAGAGGAAAAAGAAAAGTCCCACAGAGCCTTAACTATGAATTGCTTTAGGAAAAATGAATTTGGCATCACACTAGATTCAAGTTTGTTTATATGTTAATTCTTCTTAACAAGTTTGATATGGTAAAACACCGTGGTTTTCAGTTTATTTACCATTCAAATCCTGGAGAACACATTTTAGAACCTGTTATTTTCTATACATGGTTACCACCACAGAATATAATTCTTGCCTGAGAAAGCATTGAAGCAATGACTTTTAACTTCTCAGATAATCTATTTCTTTGTTACATCATACACATCTATAAAGTGCTAGAATATAAAATTAAGAGCAAAATTAGGACCTTAGGAAGAGATACACATATTGTACAGAAATTCAGTAAAGCAAATATTTTTCAATGTACAAAGCAATCAGAAATTCCAATGGAGGAAGACATAGTAGACATACTGGCTAAAAAGAGAGGCCAGTCTAAGCTGGCCAGTCTACAGCTAAAAAGTCCTTTATCATCAGGTAGGGAGACATAAATAAGGGAAGTGAGTCACCAAAAGTGACTATATTCATTATAACATTATGGAAGGATCATTAATTCTTCAGTAGACTTCCATTCTGTTTTATTTTTTCCCCTCAGTTTAATCTAATAAATTCCATCAATAAATAAAATCAGTAGGAGTTGGACTTGATGGTCCTTGTCAGTCCTTTCCAATTCAGGATATTCTATGGTCTTTAAATGTAAATAATATTCCAATACGTATATGTACAGAATTGTTGTACCATATAGATACATAGAGAGGTGGGACTCCTAGCTAGGCTAGTTTTGAGCATTGAGGGGAGTGTGATTTACATCTTTAGCAACAGTGGGGTGCAGTTTGCTGGTCATGAAAAGAAATCAACTCCTCAGAGCATCAGTTTTTTGCAAGGAGAATGATCACAATGGTGCCAGACAGTACACGGATACCTCACAGCCTTTGGTGACATCAGCTGAATCAACTCAGAACAGAGATTTATGTATATTTCCCTGATTTGGTTTAACGTATCAGTCACTGGGCTTCTCCAGGCTACTAATTTACTTCTGGACTTTGCAAACTTTTTTGTTGCTTCATTTTGTGTGAAATGTATAGAAATCAATATTACGATAAAATGGAACATCCTATAATCACATATTCGTTCTGTACATAGCTAAGAAAATGAATCCAGGATACACCAAATCTGTGATCTGTGCCCACTTGTCCCAGGCTTGAAGTGAACAACTGCCATAAGCATCATGATTAATAACCCGTTGAAACCGAGGATACAAACGGTGTCTTAAAAATTGAAGTGACAAGCAAGCTGGTTCATTAAAGGTTTCTTTCACACAGTTTTCATTTTCCACTGTTATTTTCCTTCCTGACCTGTCTAAATGGCCTGGTGTGGACTTTTCCCTCGTTGTCACAGACTGCTCTTTCCTGCCTGTGAAATCTCATGCCCCCAAGGCAAAGGCAAGGATACAGGACCCTGCAATGGGTGTGGAGCAGTGTCAGCCATCCTGCCTCACCCTGTGGCTGTTTTACCCAGAGAGTTAGAGAGAATTAAGAGTAACTGACAGGTTGCTGTCAGTTTACCAGTTTGAATGGAATAGTCACACCAGAGACATGGAAATAGTTCCTCTCTGTGATCCTGAAGGGTTTTGTCAAAGAACAAAAGGCTGAAATTTGTGCATTACGAACTAAAGAAAAGAAAAAAAGTCAGTTAGAACTGTCTTTTTCACAATAGCAGTGATTTTATTTTTCACTACGTCTTCTTGTTAACATCCTCTTTTGGCTCTGCTAATTCCATCTTTT